>CABFWO010003900.1:32756-74289 GCA_902155825.1 Timema genevievae | reverse complement strand
TAAATGGTTTTCCACTCCCCCTCCACGCAAATGCGGGTTCACCTCCTCCAAATTCAACCTTCCCAATTCCTAATCCATTAGCGTAATTAGTACTTAAGCGTATAACCCGAACGGGTAGTAAGACGCGGTGCTAAATTAAATTAAATTAAAGTTTTAGATCCTGAGACCAACTTACTATATTGAGCTCGTGTTCTGGTATGATTATTTAAATCTAGTGTGAGAATAATTCGGTTAAATTTAATTAATTAATATGCTACTATAGAACTGAGAGACAGGTTTGTTCTCCAAACAATTTGGTCCAGTGATATTCTGGTAATAAAATGCTTTCCTTTGAAAGACTATAATCTTATCTCCTGTTGTAATTAAGGGTTCGACCATAGGTTAAGTTCTAAAATGTAACGTTGTTGTCTTTTTTTCTCTAAACAAACCCTACGTTGAAAAAACACCCGCACATACAACTATGCCCCGATTTTGGTAGGAAGAACAGTATCTGGTATTTAATAAAGTTACTAAAACACTTTTAATATATTTATACATTGAGTCATTTTATCTACAACTGTCACTTTCATAGATACACCTGTAAAATAACACAAATAATACAGTAAAGTGTTATCATGTTGGCCGCGAAGAAATATGTTTGCATTTTCTAAACTGCTTTTCCAAACAAAATTAAAGTGGTATTCCCTGGCAAAGGTTGTCGTCTCTGTCCACAGGATCTCGTGACACACGGGGACGTTACGTAAGTTTGACGATATCGTTACAGGTTCCACCGCAAAAGTGAAATTATCTCTGGTGATTCCTAGTTAGTACTCAGACCAGGTACCTGGACTGAGGAATGTAGCCCAGTGTCTCGTCAGTCACACAAACATGGCCCTAGTACCATGTCACAGTCACTCACACGGTACAAGTACCATGTCATAGTCACACACACACGGCCCTAGTACCATGTCACAGCCATTCACACGGCCCTAGTACCATGTCACAGTCACTCCCACTGTACAAGTATCATGTCACAATCACACACACGGTACAAGTATCATGTCACAATCACACACACGGTACAAGTATCATGTCACAATCACACACACACGGCCCTAGTACCATGTCACAGTCACTCACACGGTACAAGTACCATGTCATAGTCACTCACGCGGTACAAGTACCATGTCACAGTCACTCACACGGTACAAGTACCATGTCACAGTCACTCACACGGTACAAGTACCATGTCACAGTCACTCACACGGTACAAGTACCATGTCACATTCACTCACACGGTACAAGTACCATGTCACAGTCACTCACACGGTACAAGTACCATGTCACAGCCATTCACACGGTACAAGTATCATGTCACAGTCACTCACACGGTACAAGTACCATGTCACAGTCACTCACACGGTACAAGTACCATCTCACAGCCATTCTCACGGTTCAAGTCTCATGTCACAGTCACACTATACCTTTTTCTAATACCCTGTCCCAACTACACACACAAGGTCCTAGTACCATCTCACAGCCATTCTCACGGTTCAAGTCTCATATCACAGTCACACATACCTTTTTATAATATCATGTCACAACTACACACACAAGGTCCTAGTACCATCTCACAGCCATTCTCACGGTTCAAGTCTCATGTCACAGTCACACATACCTTTTTATAATATCATGTCACAACTACACACACAAGGTCCTAGTACCATTTCACAGTCACTCACATGGTCCAATTATCATGCCATAGTCTCACACACACGCTACAAATATCATGTAACAATCACACACACGGTACAAGTATTATGTCACAGTCACACACACACTGCCCTAGTACCATGTCACAGTCACTCACACGGTACAAGTACCATGTCACAGCCACACACAGAGTGTTAGTAACATGTCACAGTCCTACACAAATAACTATGTCACAGCTACATATACATACATGGTCCCAGTACCATGTCACAATCACACACGATTCTACTACCATCTCACAGTCACATACATATGGTATTAATAGCTAGTCACAGTCACACACGCCCGTACCTAGTACCATGTAGCAGTCATAACAGACTGTATAGTGTTCATGTTCATGTTCACCTAAAGTGTTGTTGTATCCTTGCTATACTTGACAAACATGTTTCCAACCAGGGTTATTGCCACCAACCAGGGGACCCGGGTCAACAACAGGAAATAGCCCACACGTTAGTTGAAGTACTGGTCGCACGGACAGTGTGCTGGATAGGAATACATGTATAGTGTTAGCTTCACATTAAAAAAATTATACTGAAGCTTTGGTTAACAGTCATTTCATCAATATTGTGTTCCTATTCAGGTCTAACGAACTCTCGATGAAACAATGATTGTTAATTTATCTTATATCATTAGTCATTCTTCTGAATGTCCCTCAGTTTGTATATATTACGTTCTAATCCAGATCTAACAAACTTTCGATTAAACAATGAGTTGCAAAATGTCATCTCCCATTTGTAGTCAGCCTATGTCCCTCATTTGGTATACATTACATTCTAATCCTGATCTAACAAACTGTTGATTAAACAATGAGTTGCAAAATGTCATCTCCCATCTGTAGTCAATCCATGTCCCTCAGTTTGTATACATTACGTTCTAATCCTGATCTAACAAACTGTCGATGAAACAATGAGTGACAAATTGTCATCTCCCATCTGTAGTCAAACTATGTCCCTCAGTTTGTGTCAGAGTCAGCTTTCCATTATTGGCGGTCAGCTCCAACCAAGTGGATGAGGTAATTACTAGGTTTGGAACCAGGAGAAAGTTGGGTAAACGTGACTAACCTTGATATTACAGTCTGGTTGCGGTCACTTGAGCTGATATCTGCTGTCTTTACGTTTACAAAAGGGCTTTCTGGGTGCTAGTTAAAAAATGACCTGTCCTGGCCTGATACGTGGAGGAACTGGACAGATAAGGAGGGGGGCCTACAACTAGAGGATCTTGGCTGTGGAGAATCTGGACAGACAAGAAGGAGCTCCTAAAACTAGGGGACCTTGGTTGTAGAGAAGCTGGACAGACAAGGAGGAGCTCCTAAAACTAGGGGACCTTGGTTGTAGTAGAAGCTGGACAGACAAGGAGGAGATCCTAAACTAGGGAACCTTGGTTGTGGAGAAGCTGGACAGACAAGGAGGAGATCCTAAAACCAGAGGACCTTGGTCTATAACCAGATGCAATCTGTAATATTGTAATGCTCGTATTGTATTGTATTTTATTTTATTGTACTTTTAATCAGATAGTAATAACTGCAGCTTAGCTGGATGTTTGGAATTCCGGTCCGAGGTTGATCTAATTTTTAAGACTTGTAGTAAAATATTTTTGCGTTTTATAGCTAAACACAAATGTCCAGATAGTATTAGTTGTGTTGTTAAAGATTAAATCTCAATCGAAATAATTTTCTACTTGCGATTTCAGTATTTGCTTATTCTGATACATCCAAGACGCAAACCAACGTATATCCCTGTTGGACGTTGTCCTAGCAACAGCCCCTTGAAGCAGGGGTTAGCAATTGTTTGGGACCCTGATTGACTTTTAAAATCATCATACATACAATCATCATCAATCGTTTTATCACTATTATTTTGGCTTTTTTTTATCCATACGTATTATATTTATTACTTAAATTCAATCTTTCCTCAAATACTTATGTTTACACCTTTACAGTAACTAGCCTAAATAAAGACTAAATAAAATGTACATTTTTATATTAAACTATTAATTTAAATGTCTTATAATATTATCGATTATGAGCGGTCAAGGTAATTTTGGTCCGACTTAAATATGATTTGAGAGTTCTTGATAATATTCGAGTATAAAAGACTCAAAGATCTACTTTTAATGACGATGTAGTTTTCTTACACTATTGACTGAAAATTGCTACGAGATCTACCAAATGCCGACCCCTGCCTTAAATTATCGGGTGGTGAGCCCTTCCCGTAATGGCCTATTTACCCTGGATGGACTACACTTTGTTCTCGTTATGTAAAGTTAGGGTTGAATTTACCGTCATATGATACACGCTTTGAGCAAGCCTTAGTTTTTATTCAACTATATCAAGATAGAATAAAGAGTCTGTCTAGAACTTTTCAAGAAGTAATAATTGTTCTTATTTAACAAATAACACATATGGTTTTTATACAATTTAAATTTAAATTCTTCCAAACAATGTTTTTCCTTTGTGAGGTATCTTCTGGTATTTACAGTTAAACATTTTCATCAATATATCTTGATAATCGTAAAATAGGTTATAAGCCTCACTATCAATCACACACTGTGTTCTCGATGTAGACCTCAATGTCCTCTTCTAGAACACGTTGTATTATTGATGTAGCATCCTGATGTATCCTCCTCCAGAACATGTTGGGCTCTTGATGCAATCTCCATAAGTCCTCCTCTATAACACGTTGTGTTCTCGATGTGAATCCCTTATGTCATTCTCTATACCACATTTAGTTCTTGATGTAATCCCCGTGTATGTCCTCCTCTATAACACGTTGTGCTCTTGATATAATCCCCATATGTACTCCTCTATAACACTGTAGTCCACATATGTCCTCCCCTCGAACACGTTGTTTTCTTGGTGAAGTTCTTCATATGTCCTCCACTAGAACACGTATTCTTGATGTAGCCCTCCATATGTCCTCCACTTGAACACGTATTCTCGATGTAGCCCCTCATATGTCCTCCATTAGGGCACGTTGTGTTCTCAATGTAACTCTTCATATATCCTCTATCTCGATGTAGCCCTCCATATGTCCTCCACTAGAACACGTTGTGTTCTCAATGCATCTCTCCATATGTCCTCCACTAGAACACTACGTGTTCTCGACTTAATTCACCATACGCCCTATTACTACGCGCACAAACCGAGAAGGAAGAAGCAATTTTCCACTCAACTAGCCATTGTATTGCGGATATGGTCCGAGCCGTCCAGGAGGGATGAGGGGGGGAGGGTAGTAGAATTACGCCATTAGACATAAAATTGCTTGTTACGTCGATACAAGACGTAGAGCTGTCACGGCTCCTGATTGGGAATGCCTACAACGTTCACGAAACACCTACGTCTTCATTAACTACGAGCCTGAGTGGTTCTGAAACCGGAAGATTGAGGCATCTTGATTCCAACCAAACTGTTGATGCATAGTACAATACCAATGTGTTAAATTACGGATGGACGGAAGGACCTGGTTCCATTCCAGCAGCTAGTGCATAAAATATTAAGTTATTCAAATATGGTTGCTAGCCTACCATTTTAATAGCAGGTAGGCCTACTTGTAGCCTCTACGCATGCTCCTGAACAAATTGGTAAGATCTCAAGACGGATCACTATTAGACACTCAAGTAACATTATAATTATATGCTGCAATAACCAATCTTAGCAACCTTAATAGTTTATCTATTTAATCCGTCATGAAATGCGCATTCTTACAGTTGTCATTGTACTATTGGCTGCATAAAGCCCCCTTGAGTCGAAAGTGGCTGGGTTATCTGATAGCTACTGATCTTAATTAATAATACTTAGCGCCGCGTCTTATTACCCGTTCGGTTTATACGCTTAAGTACTAATTACGCTAATGGGTTAGGAATTGGTAAGGTTGAATACAGAGGAAGTGAACTCACATTTGCGTGGAGGGAGAGTGGAAAACCATTTAGTAAAGACCCCCCCTTAGTTCATCCAAGCGAGATTCGAACCTCGATCTCCCCATCCTCGGCAGTTTATTTCAACATGAAGCTAGCGCGTTAGCTAACTACGCCCCCGAGGCGGGTGTGATCTTAATTAATCGCTCATATGTAGATGACTACACGTCCACTACAAATTCTGCCTTAAAGTGTGAATGAAGAATGACCCCGAGCACGGGGTGACTCTGGGTAGCTCAGTGGTAAGAGCATTGCCGTACTAAGCCAAAGGTCCCGGGTTCTATTCCCATGTCCAGGTGTCATTTTTCAATTTAAATAATATTATATTTAGATGCGGCTATAAACGTACTTAAAGACTATAATAGCTTGTCTTATTCTCCATTAGTCAAATAACAAGGTAGTTTAGATCCTATTCGTAAATTTGAAAATTGACACCTGGACACGGGAATTGAACCCAGTACCCTTGGCTTAGAATACCAATGTTCTACTACAAAGCTATCCGGGATTATACCGTGCTTAAGGTCATTTTTAACTTATAGTTTGAGGTAGATAGATCCTTGTTATATAGTATAACAGAATCCTTATTCATATTTCAACTTCCTTGAATCCGGAAACTTGCCAGCACACACAAAATGATTTTTTTAAATACTATTAAATAAATATTAGTATTAATACCATTTCTCGATGTGAACTTAAATAAAGACTACAACAAAATTAACAGTAAACATATTTTTGAAAGGACGCTTTATATTTCAGTTTATTTTAAACTACAACATATACACCGAATTGTTTGGAAAGCAGTTGAGGTCTTGAATCTCCAACGAAGATAAAATACTGCAGTTTCTATACAAAATGTGTCAACCATAGAAATAGTTTGATTCATTTTGATATTAGTATCAACCAAGACTCAGCTCTAGGACCATAAACTATGGGATTGAGAAGTTAAATTCCTTAAACACTAATCCATGGTAGAACTTTGGTATTAAAGACCGTATCTAACAGCAACAAAAGTTACTAAAACTACTTTAATATCGAGTAATGTTATCATCATCTGTCACTTTTGATAGAAAGTGTAAATGCTTATAAAATTACAATGATAATATTATAGTCAAATTCTTGAAATTTTGGTCGTATTAAAATATGATCTGTATTTTGTAAAAGAGTTTTCCTGCCAGATTTCTTTTATACAATTTTTTTTAAATTTTCATTCTGGAGATTCGATTACTTTCTCTTCCGTTATTTTTCCTTCGAACAGTTGGACGAATAAATCTGTCATCGCCTTTGTTAAGACATATGCTCCAAATATGGTGGTAGATGTGATAACATAAGGTTTTTATTGCAAACATTGGCTAAAAATAACCAATTCAACCTATTTGGAAATAATAAAATTGTATCTTCTTTATTTTGATTTTTATTCCATTCTTCTTATTTGATATAACTTAGTCTTCTATGAC
The DNA here is from genome assembly GCA_902155825.1 of Timema genevievae. NCBI lineage: Eukaryota > Metazoa > Arthropoda > Insecta > Phasmatodea > Timematidae > Timema > Timema genevievae. Next base: position 67,171 of record CABFWO010003900.1, on the reverse strand, counting down.
GACATGTTTTGGTGTTACTATTGATGTTACAGCATCTTCAGGTCTTATTTATGGTAATCTTTTAAATACATATTATCAGAAAGTTAGTGAAAATTGGAGGTATTATTTGAAAAACTTTTTGTGGAGAGTGGAAGGAAAAATAAAATAAAGACGATATAATTTTATAATCTATTAATCCTTACCAAATCAAATATGAAAATTATTAAAATATTTGGAAATAATTATTATTTTCTTAGTAACACTATAGGCCTATTATAAATAATTATTTCCAAATAGGTTGCCATTAGTTACTCTCAGCCAATTTTTACATAAAGAACCTTCCGTTAGCTGTCACTTACCACCTGTCCTACCGTAGATAAGCTATAGTTACCCCATCATTACTCTCAGTAAAGATGGAACGTTAAAATCCCTTGATTCATGTGTTATTTGATATATTTAAGCTTGGGAAAAATCTTAAAACATATTTAGAATTCAATTATGAAGGCCTAAACAATTGGTAAAAGTAATTATATAGACTTTTGCAATTGAAAGAGTAAAAAAATCTAACAAAAATTACAAAATTATACTACTATAATTAATCTACTAAAAAGTCTTATAATTTTTATTTATGTATAATAGACATGACAAACAAAATAGCATTTTTCAGTGGCGCCAAACCCTAAGCAACTTTTTAAATTTCACTTTTAAATATTTGCTCTTTAACTATAATTGAGCATTTTTAAACATACGAGGATTCAAATTTGGATTCGAGAACCGAAAGAAAATTTAAGATTCGGATTAGAGGAATATAGAATTCAACCCATCTCTACTAATCTGAGTTACTTCTACCAGGACCGAGACAAAATACAACCAAATATGATCTTAACTCTGCTCCGAGGTTATTTCTCAACTGAGAACGTTATCAAATAGAACATTCCAACTCACATTTTTTTTTACATAATCGTCCCAGAAGAATTTCCCAATAACAGCCCGAGAAATGTATTTTAAAAAAGAAGCTCTCTTTTCCCGCGATACCAATATTATCTTTGTGAAGTCAATATAAGTTACAATGGAAGTGCGTGTCAAGGTTGGGATATTTCATCTCTCAACATTCCAATATCTGTCGGAGGAGGCGAAGAATTCCCCACGAACAGGAAAACTAGAAGGGGAGAGAGAGCCTGAGTTTGGAGATGGAGAGAGAACTTTGTGATTCTCTTGTTGATTGTCCGCCACAAAACTCCGGGAGATCATATTATACGCGAGAGAGGAGACGTCAGCTCATAGCCAAATCCTTGATATGTTCTACTGGAATAAAGGTAGTTAGTTACAAGTTACTCCAATCAAGAATAAACTGACAACCATTCTATTCGATTCAAAACAACGGCTTCTTCAAATAAGGAGATTGTTTATTTTGACAAAGAAATGCCGGAATTAGAAGAACAATCTACTTTGTCTTTGGTGGATCTAAAAAAAATTGATAAATTGATTGATAAGACATGTGTCTAGGTATTTATGATGTACCCTTCAAAACGTTTCACCACAAAATATAGAAACTGACTTAACATAGAACAGCAACACTTATAACTAATCGTTCAGCCCTCCTGCACATTTAATATAGCCAGGGTCCCTAGAACCTTGGATAGAACCAGGTTTCTTGCCTTTGGAAAACCACTAGGGTTCTCATATTCTGCCACGTAATACAGTTGTCCTCAGTGGACCTCCTAACATGACGTCATGACGTGTGGGTTGGTGGGCAGGGTCACGGCCAATAGCCAGGAAATTGCACGCGCTGATCTGGTTTGACAACAAAACAACCAATAAAAAACAGCAACTTACGAGCCAGTTCGTGGCCAAGGTCAGGTTATACTCTCTCACATGAGCACACCTACTCTCACGCCCATCAACACACTTGGTCACACACACATGAGCACATCTACTCTCACACACATGAGCACACCTACTCTCACGCCCATCAACACACATGAGCACATCTACTCTCACACACATGAGCACACCTACTCTCACGCCCATCAACACACATGAGCACACCTACTCTCACGCCCATCAACACACTTGGTCACACACACATGAGCACATCTACTCTCACACACATGACCACACCTACTCTCACGCCCATCAACACACATGAGCACATCTACTCTCACACACATGATCACACTTGGTCACACACACATGAGCACATCTACTCTCACACACATGAGCACACCTGGTCCAACACACATGATCACACTTGGTCACACACACATGAGCACATCTACTCTCACACACATCAACACACTTGGTCTCCCACACATGAGCACACCAGTCACATATTCACACGAAATAAAACAAGTACCGGATAAAATGAGAAATAACTAAGGCTATCTTAAATAATAAATAGTGTAGTGTTACCAGCCCTCTTAGATGTCCAGTTTGGACCTTTAGTGAACTTTGCAAGCTCCTGATCAAACATGACGTGACTTCTATAATCATGGAGTTTTGTTACATCCATTACTGTTTCAAGCCTGGGGCATGGGTCAATTTTCTATTCAAGCCATATATTTTTCACTACCGGCTTGCTAGGCCTGTCGTAGCTTCAAAAGCCTTATAATCTAACTTAAGACTAAGACAGGCACAACATCCAGTCCATGAGCGTTAATTTATCACTGTGGAAGGCTAAACCCATATTTCACCCATGAATTTTTTTCAGCCATGCCGAGAATCGAACCCGCGAACCTTAGCTCAGTAGAAAGACGTGCTGCCGACTGAGCTAAGATGTCGGATACATTCATGGAATATACTATATAAAACTTATTTTCAGCATTTAGTGATTTCGTCTGAACAAATCTTGTTGGAAATGAATTTCACCTGTTGTCTTATTGTTTGTAATAGAGCCTGTAGTGTGAGGAAAGTGGATGGTTTATTATCCATTCTACGTGCTGGTTTAAAAAAAAAGTGCTTGGGCTGAGAAATGGCTATTGGTCTCCAGAAGCCTTCTAGTCTGAGGTGCTGTGGCTAAACTGCTAGCCTGTAGGACTGTGATGAACCTTTTAGCCTGCAGTGCTGTGACTAGACTGATAGGCTGCAGGACTGTGATGAGCCTTCTAGTCTGAAGTGCTGTGGCTAAACTGCTAGCCTGTAGGACTGTGATGATCCTTCTTGTCTGAAGTGCTGTGGCTAAACTGCTAGCCTGCAGGACTGTGATGAGCCTTTTAGCCTGCAGTTATGTGCCTATACTGATAGCCTGCAGGACTGTGATGAGCCTTCTAGTCTGAAGTGCTGTGGCTAAACTGCTAGCCTGTAGGACTGTGATGAGCCTTCTAGTCTGAAGTGCTGTGGCTAAACTGCTAGCCTGCAGGACTGTGATGAGCCTTTTAGCCAGCAGTGATGTGCCTATACTGATAGCCTGCAGGACTGCTTTGAGTCTTCTAGCCTGCAGGTATAGGCAGAGTATAATACTACAGTACTTTGGTGATATTACTAGCCTGCAGTACTGAAGTGAGCCTATTAGCCTGCATCACTGTGATTAACCTGTTAGATCGCAGATCTTTGATAATCAGGTTAACCTACAACGCTGTGGTGAATGTACTCTCTAAAGTTGCTGATTAAATTTATCATATTTAAAGTTTAAAAAGGTTCCATTGAACGTATCTTCTTGTTTTCTCCGTTCCTTATGAAATTAACTAATTTCGTAAATACTTTCTCCCTCCTCCTCCTCCTCCTCCTATCTCTTTGACAACAGCATTAAGATGTCAGTAAGCAAACTTTTTTTGCAACGTCTGAACTGTTGCGTTCCCAAGTCATCAATGATGCAGCATCTCTAATGACTGTTCCTTCATTCTGTCCCTCCATATTTACCTTTGTTAGCTCTTCTCTTCTCTTTTCTGGCTGTACCTGCACATTTCCGGGGTTTTCGGAGAATATGAGCCAAGTGGGAGATGGGATTGTAACGAGTGATGTAGGGGAGCTACAGGGGTGGAATGGGGTGAATAAGAACATTGTACAGAGCTATAGTCGACCTCGGTAGTCTTGGGGTAAGGTGTTTACTTCCAGACCCGATATTCGTAGGTTCAAACCCAGCCGGGGTCGACGGATTTTTCTTGAGCGATAAAAATCTATAGAACAACTTCCTTCGAAGGGGAAGTAAGGCCGTCGATACCATGTCGATTGCGGCATGTAAAAGAACCCTGGAAGGCATGTGAAAATACCTTTTCCGTCAAATTTGGTAGGCCCTTTCACTCTTGCTCATAGAAATTCTCATGTGCTGATCTATAATCAATCATTTCATAAAATGCACGATAAATATCTCAAATAAAATAAAAGCACATATAATAAATAAGAACATATTAAAAAGTACTATATAAGTTATTATTACAAAAGGGGAATATAGGTAGTAAAAGAGAATGAAATAGAAAAGTAAATGAGAATACACAGCGAAGTAGGGGTAAAACGCCTTACATAAATAGTATGAAATACATCCGTATCGGTGGTCGCATGGTCTAACGCGTCCCCCTCATATTGAACTGGATTGTCACCGGCGTAGTTAATGTATGTCTACAGCCCGAACTGCTCCTAAGACGCGCTGGAAAAAAAAGTAGGAAAGAGAAATAAACATAAGATAAAAAATAGTGCATATTTTAAAAGTAGTTAATAAACGAAACAACAAACGTTATTAAGTTTTAAAACTTAGTAAATAATAAAGTAAACCATATGTAGTAAAATGAGAAGAGAATAGAAAGTTAAAAAAATGAGATTAATCAAAAGAACGGAAGTAAAATAGAAACATAAGTAGTGAAATAGAGTAGAGAATAGAGAATTAGAGAAACGATAGCAAACAGAAGGGCAGAAGGAAACAAAGATTGCGAATATAAACTAGAGTAAGAAATAGAGATTTGGAGAAACCAGAGCAAATAGAAGAGTAGGAGGAAAGAAAGGTCGTGGAAATAACAGAGGAATAAACAAACAATACAAGAGAATGAAATATCAAAGCAAAGACGAAGTAAAATTGAATCTTTGCCACAGTCCGGATTGTTCCACTTGGTTTCCTTTTAGAGAGCTGTCAGAATCTCAAAGTCACATCACTAGCGCGGTAGCAAGATAAAACAGAATATTATGCATTTGTCACATCCCACTTAACACAAACGTTAGCTATCTACTCTTGCCATTGATTTGCTTCAGTATTTGGCTCTAGAGAATGTATATTTTTTATATTTCCAAGAGTATAGCCCTGTAACAAGGTAGGACAGACAAGCTTCCTCGAGAATTCTACCAACTTTTCAGGGAAAGTTTCTCGCTAATGGGCTGTTGAGGGTGTGACGATGAAGCGATCTTGCCGGAAGGGATGGTGTAACTCACCCCTCTTTTAGAACGCGGCGGAGTTATCTGAATCCATCCAATCTATTCCAACTTCCCCCCACCAACCCTCCGTTTACAACGTCTCCTTATGCATCATTGAACGACTCCCTCTTCACTATCATGCACATTTTTTCAGCGACATCTTCACTTAGGATTCTTGAAATTGCTTTCGCCTCCTCTCTTGAAGTTGCTAGTGGAGCTGCTAAGAGTCCACAGGTTCTGGAGGGCTTGCTAACGGTAGGCTGAAAATAGGGGAAGGTTTATTCACATTAGCATATCCATGCCGACATCTTTTATCTGTATATATGGAGGAATGTCGGAGAAGTGTCGAGATTTATTCCGATTAGTTTTTTTACTACATCTCATGTATTTTTATTGTTTTATTGCTACCAGTTATTGTATTTCTCGTACAAATGTATTGGCTTGTTAGGGATGGTTCTTCGTCTTTTATTTCCCCCACCGTCACCAATAAACGTTTTCTAGAAACACACCGACACAGTCAAATTTAAAATTAAATATTTAGCTCACTCATGTGCCAACATTATCAGGTGGACCAAGATCTGACTTTCAATTTAGACAAAGGTGGACTTCGAACTAAGCCCATCCAACATCTCATTTTATAACCATTCTTACGTATCAGTAGGCACGATGACAATCTTGTCTTATCTGGTTTGTCAGTTATGAGGAGGTCGGGGTCAGAATCCCGATTGGGTGTAAGAGGTTTTTTTTTTCATAAACGGTTTCCTACTATCCCTCCATTCACGTGAGAGTGCAATCACTGTTAGTGTTACTTTCTTCATTCTATCCCTATAACTGTAAATATACGGAGAACCTAAATGGTTAGTAAGAGGCTGTCCGTAAACTACGTACACATATCAGGGCTTAGAGGGAAGGGGGGTGGGCTTTGGCGTGACACAGCTTGACTGCGCGCACGTATAAACTAATGACAATCGACTTATCTAAAGTCTTCAGCATAGGAATTGTTTTCTAAAAGGCCTTTTTCCCTACCAGAAATCTATTATATAATAGGATATTGTTAAGAAAAAAGACCTTTCAGAGAGTAATTCCTACCGTGAATGGAATGTAGTTAGATCAAGCTTGGCAAACACATACGATAAAAGGATTATAATATAGACTATACAATCAAAAATACTATTTAAATAAGAGGAGCACGTGATATTGTGGCATAATATTAAAAGGGAGTTTCACAAAATTGTGGAAACATGTGACTAGGCAGGGAGGGGGTGAAAAAATTTAGCATGGCGTAGTTTATGGACATCCCCCAAGACGTGGAGTGCAAAACATTTGAACAGCATTATTTCTCTTCAAGTGCCCGTATATTTATCCAGCTAAAGACTTAAAGCCACCAGTTCGCATCTTGTCCCCTCCTCTCTGCTCAGTGACAGATCAGGATTGAGGGAAAGGGGAAGGAAGCTTGGCGGAAGTGACGACGTCCCTAGATGCCATGGCGGTGATGTTGGCGTCCCGACGTTCTAGTCGCCCATGAAATGAGACGCCTGGGGGTACTCAGCGTCCCCCATCTTGATTCTCACTGAGGCGTCTGCCAAAATATGGGGTGGGGGTGAAAATAAGTTTACACTTGGTGCTAGGGGTTGTCTTACTGCGTGACCTGAATACATACACTTCCCCGGCGCAGTAGATTCAATAATGTTCCAAAATTTGTGGTCGATTAACTTCCTGTTTTACTCCATCCTGTCTTGATACAATATTGGTTTCTAAAACTAGTCGAAACATTGCTTTTGTGGAATTTATTAAATTACTTAATTTAGTTTAATTCGGTGACTAAACGTGTGCTCTCTAAGCACATCAAATTATACTGAATCTAATACCTCAACCCTTGTTTGGAGCCAACCAACCATGGGATAAAACCAGGGTCGCTTTTCCTTAAATGTCTCACTCATCACCAGCAGTGAACCCTCCTCTATCAACCTGATGACCAAAATATCATGGTTCCCCTCATACAACTCCTAATTGGAGACAGACCTATCTGACTATTTATATTAATCAGTTTTTTAACACCAGAGCCGTTAATTAATATGAGAGGTAGGTCTGAGGAGATTAGTTTAAAGGAAGTTCACTCAAATTAGTGTGAAGAGAGGATGGTTTAGTGCACAGTAAATTCCCCTATAGAAAACTAGCCTCAGTGCACCTAGCCGGGATTCAAGTCTTGACCTTCTTATTAATGGTGGCTTCGTGCACGCGAGTTTGATACCTTGTATCACGTTCCCAATGATGTAGATATCTACCCTTGTCATCTAACTTACCTCCTCTTTCTGAAATTCGTCACACTTTTTATTATTCCCCTCACCTTGCTGATACTTACCTAACCCTGCTGACACTTGCTTCCCCTCGGCAATATTTGACCCTCCTTGCCGGAACTTGCCTTTCTCTATTGGAATTTGCACCTCCACGCCAACATTTGCCTCTTGGTTGCTGACATTTGCTTCTCTTTACTGACGTTTGTTTCTCCTTGCAGACATTTGCCTCTCCTTTTGTATCTCCTTGTCGACATCTGGTTGGCCTGGTTTCTCCCAAACTAGTCCTTGGAAGGTCTTCACTTGCTCAGGTCACTTCATCTTCACTTTCCTTGTCCATGGCTAAAGCTAGAGCTTGGTTACAGAAAACTAAAGGTTTTTTTTTTCCATTGGGGGCCTAGGTCGCTCACTTAGTAGAGCCTAATTTCAAGGTTTAGTCCTCTCTTAGTTAAACATTTGTAAAAGTATAGTACAAACCACACCCGGGAGGTATACATATTTTGTTTGCACCCCTTTTTTTAGCACCGTGTCTTACTACCCGTTCAGGTTATAATTTTGCACCCCTTCTTACTGTAGATTTGGACTATACAAATATTTACTCAAATGAAATAGGGATTAGTAAGGTATATTTTAGAGGATATATATCCGCACTTGTGTGGAGAGCGTGAAATCATTTAGAAAAAATATACCTTCATTACAGTTGAACAGGATTCGAACCTTGACCTCTCCGCCGTACTCCCCAATTTTACAATCTATTGTGAGAGTGACGTTTTAGACCATACGGCCACTGATGTGGGTCAAATATATTTTGAAATATACGTGTTTAGTAGAATACGAATACTGTAAATAAAACTCTAAAAGAAAGTTCGTTTGAAAGTCTTCAATCATGAGTTTAAAATTGTATTTTGGTCGAAGGCATTTTTTTTTTCAGCGTCACATTCGAGAATATCAGAGGGGAGTAAAATGAATCTAGAGGCAGGCAAATTTATTTCAGTGGGAGGTAGTTATTTCCGGGCTGTGGGGGTGTCAATGCCCCCCCTTGTCCTCTCTGGTTCCACCGCCATCGAATGCAATCCAACTACAAAACGGAAGTGGTGAGTACAGTTCTAGAGGAACTAGTGGCAATACAATTGTATAGATTAATTGATCAAACTTTATTATAAATATGACTACCTAATCTAATAAAAGCCTCTTCTTCAATGATGTCTTGAATGGCCAACACCTCGACATGTTTTCCACAGACAAATTTGTGTTCGTTTTATTTAATCCCAAAAACTAAAGATCGATAAATAACTTTCTCAAACCTATAGCGACTGTACAAAGTATGAGAATCACTACCAATATGAGATGAATGCAACGCGAATCTAGTATTTTAGGAGCGTGGTGAAAACAAACGTGTGGAAATGGCGACATCTGCTACGGTGTAATTTGTTGTCGGTAGGCGGCAGCACTAATACATTACGGTCGCAAGACCATCTGCTTGCCCGGCTCCTGTAGTTCTGCAACCCGCATAGTAATCAGGCGGAGACAGGAAGTGTTAGAAGATTTGCATCAACAAATTGCGCCCGACTTGGTTCACCCGATTATTGTTGTTATCATGGCATTTGGGAAGATTCTCGAGGGTACACTCTGGAACAATAAAATATAGACTTGCTTCACAAGCTGTGTATACGAGGATGACTGGAAGGGTCGATAATAAAAGATTGGCAAATACTTTTACCAGCTGATAGGTAATTACTCCATATATAATGTAGGAGAGGTGGTAACTGACGGTTAGCAGAAGGTCTTTATTACAAACATTGGCTTAAAGTAACTAATGTCAACTTATTCGGAAATAATTATTGATATTATAGTATTACTAAAAAATTATTATTATTTCAGAATTGGTTGACTTTAGTTACTTTCAGCCAATCTTTAAAATAAAGTACCTCCTGGTGTCCCATCACCTTGGCTTAGTTGGTAGCTTGTCTGTCTACTGAGCTAAGGAGCCCGGGTTCGATTCCTGGCCTGGCCAAAAAAATGTATAGTGGATGAAATGAGGGTTTTCCCCTTTCACAGTGATGAATTTACGTCCGGGGGCTGAATGTTATGTCTATTCTAGATTTAAGTTAGTTTATAAGTCGTGTGTTGATATATTCAGTCGTTTCAGAAAGTACACGTTAATTACCTCAAATGTATTAAATACCTTCTGATAGCTGTCACTTACCACCTCCCCTGCGGTAGATGTGGTATATTTCAAGTGGTGACGGTACAGCTCTAAATGATTGGTGTGGTCACGTTCTCACTGAGCCACCCCTTCACACAATAAGAATGTGGTTACCCCACCTGCCCTCCAAGACGTCTCTTGGCTGAATTGGGAGACTCACTCGGCTACAGTTTGGAAACTTGGCACGCGAGCCACTTTGGATGTATTTAGCAAAACATCAAGAACAAACAAAACATTAGCTTTAATATTAAATATTGATATTTTATGGTTCAAATGCGAGAAACAACGTGATTTATATCACTATCGCCAAATTAATGAATATGTGAAGAGTATTTTTATTTTTGCTCTGAGTCTTACTACCCGTCCAAGCTACACTAATGGGATAGGGATGGGGAAGGTAGCATTTAAAGGAAGTGTAACAATCCATATTTTCGTGGAAGAAGATAAATCCATCCTAAGTACAAACAGCCGGGATTCAGACCCAAATATCCCTGTCACCAGCAACTCAAACGAGTTTTACGTTTAATGCATACCGAACAGGTGACCTGGTGGTCTAGGGGTAAGGTGTCGGACTTCTGTGCTGGGTATACGGGGTTCAATCCTCGGTCCCGGCACAGATTTATCTGATTGCCAAACTCTTCCTTCACCTCTGACGTGCATTAATCACAACTTGTGAATATGTGGAATGCCAGGCCTACATCGTGGTTCGGATTCCACGTTAAACTGTAGGTCCTCCATTTCATCTCACAATCACCTTACCATTTTGCACATTAGCGTAAGTGCGTATAACCCGAACGGGTAGTAAGACGCCCGGTGATGATGATGATGATAATAATAATAGCAACATACCGAACAAATTGATCCTGGGTGGCAAGTACTTAAATATAAATAAACGGTACTTGAATATAGTGCCCAAGATTTATCATTATCCTTTTCATTTGCTCTTATTTACATTTGTTATCCAAACATGGAACATACATCGACCTGTATCTATGTAAAGTAAAGTCCATAAATGGTAAAATCCTTAATTTTAAAATTTTAATTTGATTTTAAAGTTAGTTAAAAGACTGCACTAACACTTTCAAACGTGGAATGGTGTAACATACCACCTAATATATTATTGCAGGCCTAATACATTTAGTATACATTGAGGTTTAAGTAGATAGCTTTCGGTGTTTGAGAGCCAAGTATTTGTAGTCACCTCACACCAAGAATAAAATTACTGTCATTTAAAGAGAGAGCGAAAACAATCGAAATACTAAATACTAATGGTTTTATTTCGTAAAAAATAGTCTAGAAATACTAAACTCGCCAAATTTGACTTACCGTTTATTTAAATGAGTATTTTTCCAGTCCCGTAGATTCCTCGTGAGCTTTGGATGAGTCAATCGATGCGCGAAACTGAATTAATTTGAGGCAAATATAAACGAGAGCGCGGAATGGTTTTCTCTTCCAGATAGTAAAATCAAATAGATTCAGGATTGGAACCTATACCACGGTCTCTTGCGGTGATAGTTTGCTTGAGAGATCATTTCGTCTCTCATTACGAAGAACGAAGAATTGTGCAAATACATCGTCGGACTTCAGTTTTAATGGAACTATAAATATTAGGAAACCTACAGAAAGTGTCAGACTAGCTATAACGTAGTTCGTTATGCTCTTTATCTCTCTATCTCTCTCTATCTATATGTATATATAAATATATACAGAGAAAGAGAGAGAAAGCATAACTGAAACTACGTTATATATACATAAAAGACTTTTCGTTTTGAAACAATATTAATTATATATGTATTTAATATTGTTTAAAAATGAACAGTTCCTCAATCTTTGCTTTAGTCTGATTAAAATAAATAAGTTCAACTATATTAATTTATATTCTTGAAATTGAAAATTGAATATCTGGACACGAAAATCGAACTCGGGACTCCCGTGTCCAGGTGTAATTTTTCAATTTAAATAATAAGACATTTAGATGTGGATATCACCGTAATTATCAAGTATAATAGCTTATCTATTTAATCCATCATTATATTCATTTAGTTGAAAATTCAGATTTGTGTTGTCATAATTTATTCACTACAAAAATAACTATTTTATATTATTTTTATAGCGTCTTTGCACCCGCTTGGGTGCATTAATCACGCTAATGGTATAAGGATGAGGAAGGTATAACTTTAAAGAAAATGTACTCCCATTCACGCTGAAGAAGGAGAATGGGAAATCATTTATGAAAAAAAAATCCACTCAATATACTCGATCGAGATTCGAAACCAGATCTCCCCTGGAAATCCAATCCAACTTGAGAGTGATATGTTATACCCTGTGATCATTGTTGTGGGTACTATCAATACTAACAAGTTATTGTTGTGTTTTTGGTTTATGCGTGGATCTATTAGAGAAATCTAACTTGAATCATATGCAGTACACATATTGTTCTATATTACTTGAACTCGACTAAAACTCCATGTTTTCATTCAAACTAAATTCTATGTGAAAAATGCCTACGCTCACACCTCTAAGCATAATAAACCAGTACATTTGGAGTTCAGCCTCTAATAAATAGTGTATAAGGTCAAATACTAAAAAAATATATATATCTAACATGTTGCTTCTTGCTAAAATTGTTGAAATATGGACAATACTGTTCCTAAAATAGTAATGAATATATTTTATTGGTGAATTTAATAAAATAAAACTAATATCAGGTTTGATTCTGACTTGAGAAGGTAAACGTGTGCCTCTAGTTTCTACAATTGCCGCAATAAAAAAACATAGCATCTAGTAGAATAGAGCATTTACATACAAACTCTTTGAGCTGGGATTTTGGTGGTTTATTTCACTGATAACATTAGTTCCAATTATATTTCATCAAAATGCTTAGCAACAATCAACAAGGTCATATAACAAGCCAGTACGGAAAAAAATACAAGTCTTACATAGCTTCATTATTTCCAAGGAAAAAATATCATTGCTTTAAACACCACGATGTACACTCATTGCTTTAAACACCACGGTGTACATTCATTGCTTTAAACACCAGGATGTATACTCATTGCTTTAAACACCAGGACGCACACTCATTGTTTTAAACTGCACGGTGTACACTCATTGCTTTAAACACCAGGATGTATACTCATTGCTTTAAACACCAGGATGTACACTCATTGTTTTAAACTGCACGGTGTACACTTATTGCTTTAAACACCATGGTGTACACTAATTCCTTTAAACACCAGGGTGTACACTTATTGCTTTAAACAGCAGGATGTACACTCATTGTTTTAAACTGCAGGATGTACACTCATTGATTTAAAAAGCAGGATGTACACTCATTGCTTTAAACACCACGATGTACACTCATTGCTGTAAACGCCACGATGTACCCTCATTGCTTTAAACACCACGATGTACACTCATTGCTTTAAACACCACGATGTATACTCATTGCTTTAAACAGCAGGACGTACACTAATTGATTTAAAAAGCAGGATGTACACTCATTGCTTTAAACACCATGGTGTACACTAATTGCTTTAAACAGCAGGATGTACACTCATTGTTTTAAACAGCAGGATGTACACTCATTGATTTAAAAAGCAGGATGTACACTCATTGCTTTAAACACCACGATGTATACTCATTGTTTTAAACTGCACGGTGTACACTTATTGCTTTAAACACCATGGTGTACACTAATTCCTTTAAACACCAGGGTGTACACTTATTGCTTTAAACACCACGGTGTACACTCATTGCTTTAAACAGCAGGATGTACACTCATTGATTTAAAAAGCAGGATGTACACTCATTGCTTTAAACAGCATTGTGTATACTCATTGCTTTAAACACCACGATGTACACTCATTGCTTTAAACACCACGATGTACACTCATTGCTTTAAACACCAGGACGCACACTCATTGCTTTAAACACCACGATGTACACTAGGCTTACAATAGGTTTGAGAACTAGACTGAAATGTAATAATCCTTAAAAAAGCTCGGAGAGATTGTGTTTTTCCTCGTGAGCTAAATCCCTATCCTAGCACTTAGAAATGACATTAAGACCAAGAGGATGTTTGTCTCGTCGATACAGAAACAACTTTGACTCCGCGAGGCTCAAGAGGCGGCAAGAACTACATTCTGACGAAGTGCAGAATGATATTTATATTATTTGAGAAAACATCACAATTAAAGAGGATGGTATATCCGAGAGAAGGGCGCTTGGAGCCCTAACAAATTGCTAGCCCGTTTCAGTGGCCGAGCGGTCTACGGCGTCATTCTCGTGTTTAACTAGCCTGCTGATGAAAAGGAGACCGGGGTTCGAATCCCGATTGGGTTTACTGAGGGTGGTTTTTACTAAATTGCTTCTCAAACTCCTTCCACGCAAATGCAGGTAGATTACCTATAAAATACTTTCTTCCCCATTGCTACACTACCTTTGCATTTAAAACCTTTTAATAACTTTTGATTTAAAACATATCCATCAGTTTAAGATTTTCATGCAATATAATTATATTGTTGTGAGATATAGGTTATATTTCTACCTTTATTCATCATTTCAATATTGACTTTATACATTTATTCTCATTTATGTATTATAAACCTTTACCTACATTCTCTTTTTGACTCTTTTATCCTCAATAAATTTGTTACTTATTATTACTCTCAACTTATTAATCTTTATTTGACTATTTGACGTGAAATGTTTATACAAATAATTATCTGGTTATTTTCAAGTATTACGTAAGCACACTTTTGGCCATTTTTAACCCCTCCCACCCTTGTAAGCAAAAATAATCAAATTCCTGACACCCCCCTCTTGCTTATGTAAGATTTGTCGAATTTTTTTTCATTTTTTCACACGAATAACTGTCTGTTTTCTCGTGATATTTTGCTTATAGCCTGAACCGGTAGTAAGACAAAATGATAAAAATAAAAAATTCATGGAATTTATAAATTGCTGGTAATTATTAACATAGAGGTGTAAATTAATATTGCGAAATAACTGTTTAAAATTTTAATTTATTTTTAATTGAAGTTATAAAAAAATTATTAGTTAATACATGAATATTATATTAATAAAAAACACCCTAAGGCCTAAACTCCATTTAATCCGATGACCAAGATCCTTGAATCCACGTCTCAACACCTTCATTTATAATGTTTATATTGGGGAGGGGGAGTAGGCTAGGTCACTCAAGTTTTGGCTTTACCAAGTCTTCCTCGTTTAGTCAATCAGCATCTTCATTGCTGCCCAAATCTGCCCGAATTCCAAGCGGCTTGCGATGCGCCCTCACTCAATTTTGCCCGTCTTTCTCTGTCTTAGTAAGCATGGTTCTGACCCCCCTCCCCCCTTGTCAACAAAAATAAGCAAAGCTCGAACCCCCTCCCCCCTAAGGTGCTTACGTAATACTTAAACGCCCCCTTACCAAAAATTACCATGAATATTATTAAAACAAAACAAGTTTCATATTCTATCCTAGTCGTGGGAAATATTCTGAGAAAGAAATATAAAGATAAATAAAGGTTGTTAATAAAGGTTGATAAAATGAAGTCCATTAAATTAACCAGGTGAGTAAACATCATGAGATTTTACTTCCAACAAAACAAACTACCTTGCGAGATTTTTTTTGTTTCCGCGTCCTACTAGCCATTCGAGCTATACGCTAATGTACTAATTATGCTAATGTATTAAGGACGAGGAGGGTTGAATTTAGAGGAAGTTTACTTGCATTTGTGGAGGGAGAGTAGAAAACCATTTAGGAAAAATCACCCTTAGTAAACCCAACCGGGATTCAATCACCACGCCATCAGCAGTCCACTCTATTGCGAGAGTATCACCTTAAGACCAGGGATGGGAAAACTACGGCCCACCGGTGTGTTCGATCCGGCCCGCAGGATAAGTAATTAAGATGTGTTGCGTTGTGAAGCAGACTTTTTTAAACACAAAAAAAACTGTATTTTTTTAAAAAAAACTATGCCAAAATCAACATTTACAAGCCTTATAAATCATTCCCAAATATATATATACCAATGCTTGCAACCTGATATTCATGCGAACAAGTTTTTTTAAACATGAAACTTATGAAAAGTGATCCTATCAACCGACTTACTGATGAGGGTTTGTCTTCTTCCTTGGGTCATTTGGAAATGTATTTCTTTCTGTATTTGTGGTCGTGTGCCCATCACCCCCGCTCCACCACCCCATGCTCCACCAGGAAATGTATTTCTTTCTTTATATGTGCCCCTCTCCTCCCCAAGTTGTTCTCACAACTAGCGCTAGAGGAGAGCAGTCGGACCGTAAGACCAAATAAAAGGGGAACTAATGGAAATGGCATCGATTTTTTTGGCCACCTTTCATGTTATCTGTCTGAGAAACAACTTCACGTCAGCCCAAGTCACTGCTCGCCGCTGTTGGGGTGGAATGTCCTGCCCATCTCGCGGAATGTCAGCCTCTCCTGTGGATGCTGAACTGGAGCCAAGCCACCTTCATCTTCTCTCATATTTCTCTTTCTCTTCTGACACGTGAATATTCAATTTTATCGTATATTCTTATTTGTGGGCACAATATTCGTGGGAGAGCAAGGAAAAATACTTGACGTGAGTTTATTTCAATTACTTTTGACAACTAGTTCAAAGCTTTTTTTCAAAGGTTGATGTGAGCACCCTGGTTAGACAAACAGCTTGCATTTTGTTTTTTTAATAGTAGTTGTAACGTTTATTACAGTGTTCGAAAGTTTTCTTCTCACCAACAAATGAAACGATGGTTTAAAAATTCTCCTTTAATAATTACTGATAAAATACCCAATATTTGTCATAATTTCCCATTGAAACGCCCCAAATCGTTGATAAAATAATAATTCATCTCGTCACACTTTATTTCCTGGATGTACCCAAGATCACAATCACACGCAGGAGTTTTGTCACACAACTTGTTGCTGAACATATAGTGATAATAACATGAAAACATTGACTAAATGTTATCAAACTTGGCACAGGTCGGTGTGCCGTCATATTAATAATTACACCCGGTTTTAAAAATAAAACTTTTAAAATTACAAATTATTGATATATTGTAACACTTCTTTGAGAGAGAATAAATAAGCTGGTGAAATGCACTATACGAGATACGATTCAGGAGGATCATCACAAGTCACTTTCTGACACATTTTATACAAAATATATTGCAACTTGGGACAACTTGATTTAATTGTAAAATTGTACTGTATTTTATTTTATTTGAGAAATATTCTATCCGCGTTCATTCATGGTAGATACAGACAGGGAAAACTTAAAAAAAGTCAGGGAATTCTTTGATGTAAGGTAAAACATGGAAATATTAAGGAATTCAATCAAAAAATGATGAAATCGGGGAATTTAAATACTTGACTGATTCTGCACCTAAATATAAAAGCGAGAGATTTTGTTTGTCGACGTTAACAGAATACATTATCTAGATAAGGCAGTTTTTACATAAGATAGTTCTACACTGTTTGCTTTATAACATATTTACACAAGTACACAAATAATAGCTAATTAAATACTAGAAAATTATCAAAGAGCTTACCCACCTTGGTGGCCGTAGTTAGCTAACGCGCTAGTCCTGTTGAGCTCGATTGCTGAGGATGGGGAGATAGAGGTTCGAATCTCGGTCGGGTGAACTGAAGGTGGTTTTTCCTAAAATGGTTTTCCACTCTCCCTCCACGCAAATGCGGGTTTACTTCCCCTATATTCAACCTTCCCAATTCCTAACCCATTATCGTAATTAGTACTTAAGCGTATAACCCGAAATGGTAGTAAGACACGTGGTGATAAATAAATAAATAAAAATAAAATAAATAAAGAACTTATAAAAATGTTGATGATTTCTAGCTTGAAATTTTTTAAAAAATATGTTGATCAATGTAATGAACGATAAAATATTTCCATCCCCCAAAAAAACTGTAAAAGGGCTATGTATGAAATTTTTTAAATGTTGTCTTTAAAAGTCAGACCCGCCTCGGTGGCGTAGTTAGCTAACGCGCCAGTCGTGTTGAGCCAAACCACCGAGGACGGGGAGATCGAGGATCGAATTTCGGTCGGGTGAACTGAGGTTTTTTTCCCTAAATGGTTTTCCACTCTCCCTCCACGCAAATGCGGGTTCACTTCCTCTAAATTCAACCTTCCCAATTCCTCATCCATTAGTGTAATTAGTACTTAAGCGTATAACCCGAACGGTTAGTAAGACGCGGTGCTAAATATTAATAATAATAATAATATTTAAAAGTCAGGAATATTTTTGGTAAAGGTTTTGAAGCCACCCTGTCAACGTTCACGTTCAGGTACAAAGTGCCTTAATTAATTATTAAATATAATGATTTGATAAAGTTTTCGCCTTAATCAGCTAAGTCTTGTCCATCTGGACCATCCCCCTTTGACATGAAAGATTCCCGCAATGGTGGCTTGTGACCTATTGGTAGGTGAGAGGACCGGGTTGGGGGGATGGTACAAACAGTAATTAAATAATGTGTTGGGGGATGTGAAGGGTTAGGGGAGGTCAAAGTTTGTTAGAAAATGCTTAAACCAACCTCATTATTATTTTAATTATCTTATTGATTATTTGCTGAAAATAAAATCAAAATAAATAATTACAATAATTATTAGAGATGAAAGCTTTTCGATAAAATGTTCATATCTTTAAATCCAAGGAGAAGAGGCTGTATTTGCTTGAAGGTTTTATTATAACATTGAAGTATTAACATAAAATATGGTCAACAGTAAGCCCACTTTTAGTAAAACTTTCAAACACAAAGTGCTGTAGTCAATACGTGAGTGTGGAAAGAAAATTGGAGCCCCTGTCATTGATTTATCAGAACTAATTTAAATAACTTGATTTTATTTACAGAACGGAACATTTCCGGAAAAAATCAATGTAAGGTTTTCCGTCTCACATCTTTGATCCCACTTCAGTCAGTCCTGGATTCTATCCTGGAGGTTGCACATTAAGAAGAAATTTATATAGGCCTACACAATGTATTTGTATCTGGGGTAAAACCTGCATTTTGGGGCATTAGCATTGACAAGCCCACTTCGGTGGCCGCATGGTCTAAAGCGCTACTCTTGCAGTAGACTAGACTGCCGATGGCGGAGAAATCGAGGTTCGAATATTTGTTGGGTGTACTGAGGGTGGTTTTTCCAAACTGGTTTTCCACTCACCCTCCATTAAAATGCGGGTGCACGTCTTCTGAATATAACCTTCCTAATCCCTCACACCGTTAGCGTAATTAGTACATAAACGTATAACCCGAACGGGTAGCAAGACGTGGTACTAAGAAGAAAAAAAAAGCATTGACAAGACCTTTGAGAACCCGAGCTATCCTTTCTCTTGTATTCCCTAGATATCCCCAATAGTCCCTCCATTATATATACCCCAGTTGCTCCACCCTCTTGGATACTCAAGTACTTCCTCCCTCCTATATAATCCAGTTTCCCATCCCTACTAGATACCCTGTTATGCCCTCTTTCCTATTTACTCAAGCATACCCCTTTCATAAGTGAATTAGTACCCCCTTCCCTCGTAGGCACCCCAGTGTCCCCTTATTCCTAAATACTCCAGTATTCCCTCCTTTCTAAATACCCAAATCTCCTTCTTTTTAGGTACCCTAGTATTTCCTCTATCCTAGATACCCCAATATCACCTCCTTCCTAAATATCCCAGTATCTCCCCTTTCCTGAATACCACAGTAAAGTGCCATCACTGCCACTAGTGTAGCTTCTAGAAAAGGTTTAACCACTTAAAATACGTAAATAAATGTGAGTTTCCCGCAATCTGTTTCTGCCAAGCTACACACAGACTAGATAGCTTCGGTCCTCATCCCTTTAGATGCATATTCATAAGCGTCATCCCCTTCCTCTATCATAGCTTGTCAAGTTCAGTGAGGTTGTCCAGCAAATCTACGCACTATGGGTGAGTAATAAGATTGAATAAACAAGACTCTTTTAAAATTTAATAAAGTGGACCGAGGGATCCAAGAACTAAATGAAAAATATTTCAAAACTACTTTTCTCGTAATTTTCATCCTCTAAAACGACAACTCAGTGGTGTTCATGAAACTATCCAACTTGTGTAAATATCACTTCTACAAGTCTCGTTACTTATAGTCAAAATTCGGTCAGTCCCTCAGTGTGAGAGAGAGAGATATATCATGCTGGAGATCCAGAGGAAGATCTTCTTGGAGATTATGACAGCTGGAGCAGGAATCTCATCTCCTCCTCTTTAAGGAGCCTTCTTATAGCCGGAATAGCTGGCAATGGCCTAACTCATATGTTAGAGAACGTTGTTTCATCCCAGAGGCTAAGAACCTTTGTTCCATCCCAAGGACTAGGTACCCTTGCTACATCCCATGTGCTAGGGAGCCTGGTTCCATTCAAGGTTATAGTGACCCTGGTTCCATCCCAACTGCTAGGTAATCTTGTTCCATCTCAATTGCCAGGGACCCTGGTTCCATTCCAGGTTATAGTAACCCTGGTTCCGTCCCAACTGCTAGGTAATCTTGTTCCATCTCAAGTGCCAAGGACCCTGGTTTCATTCCAAGTGTTAGGGATCCTGGTTCCATTTCAAGTGTTAGGGATCCTTGTTACTTGTTATTAGTGTGCACAAACAACTGAAAACTAAAATCATGCACTAAACATGAACTATAAATTCAAACCCAAAAACAGGGTTAGGCTTTCACTTTGGGATGTCATAATAAACCATAATAATTTATTGTATACAATTACATAGTTATATTAGGTAGATTAGAAAGATAACTTAGTATTTTACTCAAAAGTATACACATTACTACAAAATAAAAAATCTGCTAACAATATAGTCGAAGGATATGATAGTTTGGTCACCTCTCACAGACATTAATTTTTGGCTCGTGGTAAATATTATCCTCTATCCACCCTGGCTTACTGAGCTCCGTGTCCACGCACTGAGGAAGAACTCAAGGGTTCGGTATATTTTAAAATTAAGTTGTAATTCTAATAGGCACCTTTACTTAAACCGTAATTCTAAGAGGCACCCTTACCTAAACCTTGAAATTAAAAAAACAACTCCAGGTGACCTGGTGGTCTAGGGGTAAGGTGTCAGACTTCTGTGCTGAGGGTCCGGGGTTCGATCCTCGGTCACGGCACAGATTTATCTGATTGCCGAACCCTTCCTTCACCTCTGACAAGAAGTGTATTAATCACAACTTGTGAATGTGAGGAATGCCTTTTCATCTCACAATCACCCTATCATTACACATTAGCGTAAGTGCGTATAACCCGAACGGGTAGTAAGACGCGGTGCTAATAATAATTAAAAAAAAACTCCACCATTATCGTGTGAGTCAATTTTTTTAAACACTGTGTTTTAGATTGAACACTTAACTTTAACACGCCCAATTATTTCAAAACACAACTTACAAACTAACATAACCCAGAACCATATCTTGCTCTCAACATCCTGCCTTAGCACCAAAGACCATACCCGGATGTTAACGTGGAAGCATAAGAAACGGCTAGATTATTTTGGACACTACTTAGAATTGAGTCAGGATAAGCTAAAGTCTAGAAGTTTCCACTGATTCATAGTGGTTCATGTTGTGTTTACCATACTGATATACATTGTCAAATATATCGAATAGGGTTCAAGATTACCTCCCAACAATGTTTTGGGGCTGGGTTATTTTGGGCGAAGAGAAAATACCAACTTGTTCAATATTCATGGCTGCATAGCGAGCGCTGTTTCCATGTAATGCTCTGTGGGAATATGGAGCAGGGAAAAGGGCCAACCAAAGTATATGACACGAAAATCTTTTCCCATTTTGTTTAACGGCACCATAATTTATTCATAAATGTTATTACGTTAAAACTTACAATCTTGGTAAAGAAAAACAAACATAATATTCTTGTTGTTTTTTTTTTGTTGCAGGAATATTCGCGCAGCTGTTGCTTGATTTCTTCTTCTATTGAACCGAACAGCGGGGCTGACATACGCATGCGCACAGATTGTATCGGTAAGTACTTCCAGAAGAGCAGTTATTTTAAAAGCATGGAGTATTAATTTCCTGAAGTAGCTGAAATGCTATCCCCTTATCACATTTTCTTCTACTTATTATTTCGCAGTTGGCACAGTCGTGATACAAACCTGATGA
Organism: Timema genevievae; assembly: GCA_902155825.1. Classification (NCBI taxonomy): domain Eukaryota; kingdom Metazoa; phylum Arthropoda; class Insecta; order Phasmatodea; family Timematidae; genus Timema; species Timema genevievae. The sequence goes on along the minus strand of CABFWO010003900.1, from coordinate 45,189 downwards.
CGTTAATAAATTGTTGCAGTTAATCATTTAACTTTACTTATCACAGGTGCCCTAAAAAATAGGCGTGAAATGGAGAGTCAGAAAAATATTTAGTTCAAATGATTCACTAAATTAATAAAATTTAATATACTTGTGTGACCGCACGGCCTCAATTGGAAGGTGTGTTTGTGTAATATTGTATGCTATGAGTTGCGAATGACAAAACGAACGTTGCGAGGTGGTGATGATTTTCCTATAAACAAATAAACTAGGAGCTGATCACAGAAGTGTTTTCAGCATTATTTAACGAGAAACCAGGTATGGTTAAAATGAAGGGGATTGAGTCCCTCGTGGCTGAATACACAACATCGCAGGCTAGGGGTCACTCTACCCGATTCGCGACTAGCAGGCTAAGATGTTGGGTTCATCAAGTACCAGTTTTGAGGGCTGCCACTTGAGCCTAGGGAACCCGGTTCGATGACCATCTAGGGACCACCTAGGAGTCAGACAGGCCATAGGGTAAACCTCATAATACCTCGTTTTGTCACACGCTTCCTAATATTCTTTAAGTTATTTCATTTTAACTTCACTTCTAGCATCACATTTGTAATAGATATAGTAGTATTAATAAACCTCTTTAAAAGCCAAGTCTAACATCAACCACGAACCCACACAAGTATTCAATATCCTCTCACTCTTAACCCCGGCCTCAGACATCCTGAAAGAGTCTAGGCCCACATTCACAAGGTGAAGAAGGAGGTTGTGATACTTGCCTTATTTATTTTTCCAAATAATTTAACATCTTGTTAAAAGTTCTGTATTTCATTTTGTTTCCGTTAAGGTGGGATGCTAGTGAACGTGAGTTTAGGGCAGTATTTTCGAAGTTTTTATAGCATAAACATTTATTTGGCCAAAATAAATCAAATATTTCTTCTATAGAATCATAGAGTTTAGTTTTCCGCACATGCTAATCTCAACAGTTCTTTAATATCTGTCAAGGGTGTCCTTGAATTTAGTGACAACTTTTTCTCTGCATTTAAAAAGTTTGTCACCAAATGCCGTTATGCTCATAAGAGAGATATTCAAGAACTGTTGAGATTAGCATGTGCAGAAAGCTAAACTCTATGTTTCTATAGAAGAAATATTTATGGTATAAAAACTGCAAAATTAATGCACTAAACTGGCGTTCACTAGCACCCCACCTTAATCTCTCCATCGCAATTATCTCATTTATTTTAGGTATTTAACGTGCACTTTCTAAACTGACTGATCATATTAGCACACGAGGATTTTATGAGCGAGAGTGAAAGAACCTACCAATTTTGTCAGGAAAGGCATTTTCACATACTTCCCAGACCTAATTTACATACCACAAACTACATGTGACCGACGGCTTTACTTCCTCTCTGAAGGAAGCTATGCTATGGATTTTTATCGCTCAAGAAAAATCCATCGACCCCGGTCGGGTTTGAATTTAGGAACAACGAGTCCTGAGGTGATCACTTTACCCCAAGACCACCGATGTCGACCTCTCACAACTATAAGTTCACCAATAATTATCTTTGTAGGAAAGCTTGTGTGGCTTTCGTGATATATAATTAAAATATCTATGATGAGAGTTAATAAACATATTCAATTGTTAGTGCCAAGTATGAAAAATAGTCTATATGTTGTGATTCTGTAAAAGAAAATACTGCTAAATACAAACTATACACATTTGCCCACAATAATATGTGTAAATTAAATGGTTTCGTTCTTATCTTACTTTTATTTTAAGATCTAATTTAAAGCTGAACCCTAAAACGAGGAGCGTATATCGCTGAAATACTACTATGAAAGCTACTCCGGTTTCAAATTGGATACATACGAACTAATACCACATATAACAGACCTAGGTTCGAGCAACATGGTGGTAGTAAATAAACAGTAATAATCGTGACTATGGTTTATGTTCCCTTCAGTGAGATTAGAAATACCAACAAATTCATCCCTAACCCTCGACACCATTTCTGTCAATATATACCATTGAGTACATACTCAAAGAGAGCCACAATCCCTTGATTATTTTACTAAACTATAGTTCTCTTCGTGACCACTCAGCAGCACTGGAAGCACGTTTTATGTGTATTAACAGTAGCAGAGACAAAACCACACATTCTATAGACAAGTATTGTTTTGTCAGGGTTGTGAAGTGGAGATCAAGACAAATATGTCTGTATCATCGTACCAAAAGAAATTGGTGGCACTTTCTTTACTTCATGCATGAAAAATAGATTAAGTAAACCTATAAAAAGTTAAAATTTCAAGGAAATCAATCAACAGGGATAGAGGGTAATGTAATATTGTATAGCAGCAGTAATAATAACAATTATTATTATTATATAATATATACATTATGAATATAATTTTAAAATTTCATTCTCAGCTGACCGAGCGTAGCAAGGTCATGTTTTAGCTCAACCATTCGGCATTTTGTTTGTCTGTCTTGATATTTGCTACGCGATAAATGTCAAATACAAAAAACAATTTTAACCAAATTTGGCAGTGGCATTCTCTTAACCTAGGCCAAACAACTTATCGTTACGGTGGCCAATAAAAAAATCTGATTGTCTATTTGTTCCACGATAACCGATAAATGCCTTGATACATTTTACGATTTTTGTCGGGGCTACTCTTTAAACTTAGGCCGAACGATGTATGTACATAGTTTTTAAATCTTACTATCCGTTTCAATATGGCGGCCCCTCAAGAGATTATTCGTTGAATAGCTCATCTCAAGTGATTTGAACATTAGCACTCAATCGAGTACCCGGGAATTTAAAAAAAAATATTGACATGTATGGCAAGATTGACGTTTTAACCCACGTGAACAACGGTTATTCCTTATGAAGAATATAGTATTAATTTGTTTCCTGTTTAACTTGACCACTAAGGAAAAATATCAAATTAAAATCCAAGAATAAATTATAGAATATATTTTCACTTGAAATACAAAGAGAAATCTTAAGACTAGTAACGATAAAAACATGACATTATTAACATGATGTACTTAGCTCTCTTTTTTTTTACTAGAGAGAGTGAGGTCTACTTTTCACAGAACTACTAGTACTCTGTTTTTTTAAATAAGTGGAACCTACTTACTGACCTTAATGAGAAGAAACTAGTTCTGATAAATGAAAGAAATGACGATAGTCCAATAGTTAGCTAATATATGACATGAAAGCTGCTAGTTTAAAAAATATACATTCTTATTAAAAATACTCCATAGTTCGCAGACGATGAGTGATGTTGTTTCTGTGTTACGTCACCACACCATGTGTACTAGTTGGGGAAAGTGTTTATCATCCCCTCACATCACGTGGACAGACGATTGCACTGCTAAACAAACCAAATATATCACAATGATACAGGCAATGCTCTGCCACTGACCCAGCTTCAGGCTATCACCACATACAGCTTAGCAAAGACTAGCGAGAATTCGAATCAAAGAATTCATGTGTACAAGATAATATTGTTCCTCTGAATCAAAACTTGATAATGCTATTAAACTAAAATTGCATTGTTATACATTGTAATGCCAGAAGCTCGAAGTATCTTCTCAAAAGAACCGGAAGGAAAAGACTACACCAACAGGTAGGAAATCACACCATCAGTATTCTCTCCTAAATATTGTTTGGAATCTGGCTAGAGCTTTAACAATCCACACAAACACTTCATCCTCATCATGGATGATCATATTAAAGAAGGATAACCAACGTTAATATTGTGTTGACAGTAGTTATTGATCAATATGAGAGATTCTAGTAAATTGCCAATGTAAAGTATTGTTATTACCGTTGTGAGATATACTTACAATGGACAAAGCTCCAACAAATGTCAATAGTTGTATTACACCAGGTGTTACGATTGTTTATAGAAGAGTCAAGAACATTTTTCAAAATTACAGATCCATTCCTGTATTAGTTTACCATCGATGTGACCATGTTTGCGCAAATATTGCGCCATAATGTGTGGGCTTTGTTACAAACCCTCGGGGATAGCCAGCGCAAACAGACTTGTGATCGACTCACATAGGTAGGTATATATATGACGTTTCGATACACACAGCAAGATAGAATAGTCGCTATGGTGATACCTCATCAATGAAACAAGTCACAACTGTCCATCAGTTCAAAGTTCAGGGACACAACTTCCTATCAATACAGCTGCTTCTTAGAATAAATGGTTCATTTATACTATCATTTCTCGTGAAATTACTATTTTTTTCTTTCCAGAAATAAAGTCCACAGGGGCATTGTTGAGCCACCGTAGTTTACACTTCTTGGTGTGATAATTTTTTTCTGATTGCTAGACTTCTTGCCTGGTTCGAAATAATATATGGGGGCAGCAACAATGACCCGTTTGGAACGTTCGTTTCCACCCCTATGTTAACTAGTCTGGTTACACGTTTTTAAGAATCGGTAACTTGTTACCAAACACTTGTTACCTCGGCCAGTTGTTTTGTTCCGAATTTTAATGTGTACTGAATGAATCTCATGATAAGTCACAGCTCTGTGATCTTCTCTTTCTCTCTCTCTTTTGAAACATCATTAATTATGTTTTTGAAGTATTTATTAAATACACTGTAAAGTTATCTAGAGCACCGATATATATTATTTACGTTAAATTAATCTGTTTTTATATTTAATTTATGACGAAATGTATTAGCCGGCTCCATGGTGTAGTGGTCAGTGCACCTGACTGCGAGCCTAGGGGCTCCGGGTTTGATTCCCAGCTGGTACCTTGCGTATATTTGCAATATTAGTGCATCAAATCAACTTGTACAACAATCTAGTCGCAAGTTCTAAAGAGGCTTTCCTCTCGTTACCCAAATCTATCCAGCCCTACCGTATCCTTATGGCTCCCTTCATTTCTAACATCTTCAAAAGGTGCACTTCTCAATCCTCTTATCACATAAACTATTTCAAACTTTTTTTCCGCGCTTTAATAAATAAAATTGGTTCTCTGGAATTTAATCATTCCTGAATTGATCTTATATTTTGTTACTAAGATCGCACAGATATATTAGCGAGCTATAATTGAAAATATCCTTCCAGAATTTTATTGTTACCGTGTTGTCCTCGTGTTTAAGTTGTTGAGCGGGTAGTTTGTCGGTTGAGGCATCCAGATTTTATCCCGGGATGTGCTTGGAGGTTCTAATTTCATATATTTGAATCTTTGTTGTTGTTTGGGGAGAATACCCACCCGCTTCTTGGACTCACCAGACAGGTTGCTAGACACGTCTTCTACTCCCCAAGACCTATAAACAGCCTCGTCAGCAACTTGACAAATGAACATATATCAACATTTCTAACTGATCCTCCAAACAAGGTGTCTACTACCTGAGTAACAAGACAAACACACAGAGGAGTAGTATAATTACTATTACAGGTCTCAACAACTGTGATGGAACAGTTAGTCTCCCTGACCTCTTAAACTATGAAAGATGGACGTTTCTTTAGATCATATTGTCAGGGTGAACCATGTGTTATCATCCTGTCAAAGGGAAGATGTTTGTCGGGAACTCGGAAAAGTTGCGACTGAGATGGGGGTAGTACTCCCCCCCCCCCTTCTCACTCACCAAACATCCCCTAGCAACAGTCCAACTCAATGTAAATGAGATAGCCAAGACTGACCGTGTTTACCTTCACTTCACACTCGGTGACATTTGCTGCAACAAGACGCTAACTCACCTTCAGTATTAGATAAATATTAGCACGCCTGTCTCTGAATCAAGATGGTTGAGCCAACTTGCTACATTATATTAAGCTATATTATTTTATCCAACATTATCTGGAATAGAATTTAGATGGATCCAGAGAATACAACAAAATAAGTACCTGTAGTCCCTAACACTGGGGATGGAGCCAGAGAATACAACAAAATAAGTACCTGTAGTCCCTAACACTGGGGATGGAGCCAGAGAATACAACAAAATAAGTACCTGTAGTCCCTAACACTGGGGATGGAGCCAGAGAATACAACAAAATAAGTACCTGTAGTCCCTAACACTGGGGATGGAGCCAGAGAATACAACAAAATATGTACCTGTAGTCCCTAACACTAGGGATGGAGACAGAGAATACAACAAAATAAGTACCTGTAGTCCCTAACACTGGGGATGGAGCCAGAGAATACAACAAAATAAGTACCTGTGGTTCCTAACACTAGGGATGGAACCAAATAATACAACAAGATAAGTACCTGCAGTCCCTAGCACTAGGGATGGAACCAGAGAATACAACAAGATAAGTACCTGCAGTCCCTAGCACTAGGGATGGAACCAAAGAATACAACAAGATAAGTACCTGCAGTCCCTAGCACCAGGGATGGAACCAGATAATACAACAAGATAAGTGCCTGTGGTCCCTAACACTAGGGATGGAACCAAAGAATACAACAAGATAAGTACCTGCAGTCCCTAGCACCAGGGATGGATCAAGAGAATACAACAAAATAAGTATCTGTAGTCCCTAATCTAACACTAGGGATGGAGCCAGAGAATACAACAAAATAAGTACCTGTAGTCCCTAACACTGGGGATGGAACCATAGAATACAACAAGATAAGTACCTGTGGTCCCTAACACTAGGGATGGAACCAAAGAATACAACAAGATAAGTACCTGCAGTCCCTAGCACTAGGGATGGAACCAGAGAATACAACAAGATAAGTACCTGCATTCCCTAGCACCAGGGATGGAACAAGAGAATACAACAAAATAAGTATCTGTAGTCCCTAACACTAGGGATGGAACAAGAGAATACAACAAAATAAGTACCTGTAGTCCCTAACACTAGGGATGGAGCCAGAGAATACAACAAAATAAGTATCTGTAGTCCCTAACACTAGGGATGGAACAAGAGAATACAACAAAATAAGTATCTGTAGTCCCTAACACTAGGGATGGAGCCAGAGAATACAACAAGATAAGTACCTGTGGTCCCTAACACTAGGGATGGAACCATAGAATACAACAAAATAAGTACCTGTAGTCCCTAACACTAGGGATGGAGCCAGAGAATACAACAAAATAAGTAGCTGTAGTCCCTAACACTAGGGATGGAGCCAGAGAATACAACAAAATAAGTACCTGTAGTCCCTAACACTAGGGATGGAGCCAGAGAATACAACAAAATAAGTTACCTGTAGTCCCTAACACTGGGGATGGAGCCAGAGAATACAACAAAATAAGTACCTGTAGTCCCTAACACTGGGGATGGAGCCAGATTGTATAAAAAGAGATAGAACCAGAGTCCCAAACACTAATATAATGAAACCAATGTCACTGCTAACATGTTGACCTCTCCCTGACCCAGTCTTCAGGGTCAGTCTGTCCCTGATTGTGTTCCTTTGCTGTCCCGTGTTCAATGATATAAATATTCCATGCAACTCCACATCCTATCTTATGCCATCAGTGGCCAGAATTCCCCGTGTTATTGTTCGGCCTGGGATAAAGCAGAACATTTCCTGAAGTGTTACATAACACCAGTTGCATCACCCTGTTCACTCTCAAGGGCAATTCACTCTTGTCAAGGTCACTGCCACAAATTTCCCACAAACGTAAAAGGTTGATTAGTGAGGAGTGGTTGTCGTTGATTACATTCGAGCTGCACACAGCATTCGCAGCGAAGGAGCCGCGGTTGAATTTAATGTCCTGTTCGTGTTCGTAATAGTTATTGTTATTTTCTCAAATTAGATTGGTTGGCCTTAAAGTGAGAAGCATCAGGAATACATGAGAGTTGGTTAGAAAAGAAAAGAAAAAACATATATTTGTGTAGTCTTTTGACTTTTTTTTTTTGAGAACATTTCAATGAACTTATGTCCTAAATAAGAGTAGTTTACTAACTTGATAGGTGTCAATACTTGGAAGAAAAATTGAGTAAACATGTTCTAAATAAAATAGTAAATATTAGACTTGTTTTATAGTCATTCATAACGCACAACTATTAGCGAATAGTGTCTAGCACATAGTGCGCAAGAAGTTGAAAGTTGAAACTTTTTTTTTAGCATCGCGTCTTATTACTTGTTCAGGCTATGCGCATTGAAACACATTATTCTAGTCAATTAAACGCCACTAAACATGCAGATGAAATTAATCAGCTTCTGTATTTATTTTCATGTTTGAAATGCATTGTGGTAACCAAGCCTCTTTGTTATTAACGAATTATATTTGTGTTAGAGTCAAATTACTATGATTGTCTTTAATCTATAATATTATTGAAAATAAAGGAGACATATTACATTTTACACTTTGTAATTGAAGAGTTGGGCTATTTTTTTTAATGCCATGGTATGAGCCCACAAGAGAACTATACCGACCGAGCGGCCGCTACCGTTAACGATTATAGTGCCAACATTTGCGGATAGAGGGTGTTATGTGGTCGGCACAACGAACTCTCTGGTTTTTAATCTCAGTTTTATAACCCGAAGCTGCTACTAACATTCATGAAAGTAATACAATCTTAGCCACATGAAAATAGGATTAGATTTAATAACACAGACAAAACTTAAATTAGGTCAAATTTATGTTTCAAAAGAGACAGTTTAATTAACGTCGTTTTTTGAATGAACCATTTATTGAAATATTTTTGGATATATTTTCTAGTAGTGATAAGAGATTAGACTTTTTTGTTTTTAATATGAATAAATTATAATTAATTTTAAAACGATGATACACTACGTTTCATCACAAACCCTTGTATTTTCCTAATAAATTGTGTACTATAGCCTACTTTACGCATTATTTGCTATTATAAGTTTTGCATGAATATAAACTCAGCCTTAGTAAAACTGCTTGATTGCACAAAACTACATCAAATAACCACTATTTCTGTTAAGTTCACAAAAAAATATATATTGTTCAGTTTATTTAAACTTTTTTTCAAACAAAAAATTATTTTGATTAACAAATCGTTTATTTTCTTCGTGAGAACAGCCTACCTCATAACGGATGATCGCCACCTTGTATAGGATTGTTATTTACTACAACAAACACATTTCTGTTGTTCTTTTTCAACGCGACTTAATACCTGTTCCGGCTGTACGCAAACGTTAATTAAGCTAATTGAATAAGAATGAAGAGGGTATAATTTTAGAGGAACTATAACCTTATTTTCGTGGAGTGAGAGTGTAAAACCACTAAAGGGAAAACCACTCTCACTATACCCTAAAGGTATTTGAGCCTTGATCCCCTCATCACCAGAATTCCATTCTAACACAAGAATGATGCTTTAGACCAGGCACGGCGTGTCAAACTCGTTTGATTTAAGAGGGCCACATCAAAAATTGAAAACAATGAGGGGACTGCATTTCAGAAAACTCAATATTGTCAACATCCCTAAGCACAAAAAAAAAAATTTAACTCCTTATTTTTACAGAAAAAATAGGATTATACAGGGTGATCCAAAAGGTGCGCAACCCTGTTTTTCCAAAGATATTTCTCGCAGAAGAACATGGAAAATGAACATGTTTTTTATATGTTTGGCAACACTGTAATGTTGGCCGGGTGTTCTGCAGGCCGTGTGACCTTGAGACATAAACTAGGTCTAGCCAGTTGAGTTATAGCATTTGAAAGTGTAAGATGAGTGTTTTACGAGCAGAGGGATGGTGTCGGCAACTTGGACAACATTTTCCTTACTGATGAGACATGGGGCCAGTTTCATAGTCAGATTTAGTACGCCTCAAGTGCGAGTCGATACTAAATACAGGACGACACCTACCTAGACCAAAATGGAATATTCAATTTCAGGTAGGTGACGTCTTGTATTTAGTATAGCGCCGCACTTGAGGCGTACTAAATCTGACTATGAAACTGGCCCATGGTTTCATTTAAGTAGTTATGTAAACAGTCAGAACAGTAGGTTTTGGCGCTGTGAAAATCCGCAAGTTTTCCATGAAGTGCCTTTACACAGTCAGAAGATTGGAGTGTGGTGTGCAATTTCACGTCGCAGGATGGTGGGTCCTCTTTTCCTTAGAGAAACTGTTAATGCTGAACGTTACCAGGAATTTGTTATGCAGTTTATTGCATTACTGGAGGAAACAGAACGTGATTACTGGTTTCAGCAAGAGGGAGCCACTGCACACACACAGCCAATTCCACCATTACAATGCTGGCTGAGTTTTTTGGTGATCGTGTGATTTCTAAGGGTTTGTGGCTGGCCCCCTCGTTCCCTAGACCTAATGCCATCTAATTTTTTCCCCCGTAAGGATATTTAAAACAGACAGTGTATGAAAACAACATTCGAACCTTGGCTGAACTTCAAACCAACATTGAGAGGTTCATTGCAACCATACCCCAGGCAATGATCCGTCATGTGTCTAGAAATATGGTTAGACGAGTGAATTTGTGTTACAGAGAAGAAGGATTACACTTTAAACACCTTCTGTGATTTCCTTATGGATTAGTGTTTGGTTTACATTAGATGTATATATTATATGGCACAAAATATAAGTTTTTTTTCTTTGGGTTGCGTGACTTTTGGATCACCTGTATAAAGAATTATTCTCAATCTCCCCCCAGAAATTTGATACTTTTTTTTTTGCAGCAAGATTTTAAGAGTCTTTAAATATTATAATGGATTGAATATCCAAGCTATTATATCTGTAATATACGGTAATAGGCGCATCCAAATATTATATTCTTTAAATTAAAAAATAACACTTAGACACGGGAACCTGGGACTTTCAGCTCAGAATGCCAATTCTCTACCACTGAGCTATCCAGAAGTCATCCCGTGCCCAGGCTAATTCTTCACGCATACTAAGCCAAAGTCCCCGAGTTCGATTCCCGTGTACAGGTGTCATTTATCAATTTAAATGATATTACATTTATATGTTACTAGAGCCGTAATTAACAAATATAATAGTTTGTATATTTAATCTGTCATGATATGCGCATTATAACAGTTGTCATCGTATTATTGGAAGTATAGCTCCCTCCCGAGTCGACGTTGGCTTCGTTATCTGATAGCTCATGATCTTAATTGACCACTCATATTATGTATCTGACGATTTCCACACGTCCATCACAGACTCTGTATTAAAATATTAGTAAATACTGTCCCCTGGGCATGGTACCAAGCCAAAGGACACGGGTTCAATTCCCGTGTCGAGGTGTAATTTTAAATTTTATTATTATTATTATTATTATTATTATTATTAGCACCGCGTCTTACTACCCGTTCGGGTTATACGCACTTACGCTAATGTGTAATGGTAGGGTGATTGTGAGATGAAATGGAGGACCTACAGTTTAACGTGGAATCCGAACCACGGTAGAGGCCTGGCATTCCTCACATTCACAAGTTGTGATTAATACACATCTTGTCAGAGGTGAAGGTAGGGTTTGGCAATCAGATAAATCTGTGCCGGGACCGAGGATTGAACCCCGGACCCCTAGCACAGAAGTCTGACACCTTACCCCTAGACCACCAGGTCACCAATTTTACATTTTAAAGTATATTTAAATATTAAACTATGTTGAAGCCATTGATGATAAATGTGTGTCTATAAGCCGTGATCTCTCAGGAGTTGGCTACTTTTCATAAAAGAAAACATTTGTTCAAAATACTAATTATATGATTACAAATATTGCATGATTGCAAATTTTACCATTTTTTTGTAAGCGATCCTTGGTAACTCAAGAGTACAGAATTGGTACACACAACCTCACTTGCTAGATTTCCCCAAACAACCAATAACCAATTTCCAAATGGTCTATTTAAATACAACTTTTAAAATCAGAAGTATTGGTCCGTATTTTAGGTTGGTTATCAAAAGTTCCGCGGGCTGTAAGTTTGACATGCCTGCCTTAGATCATGCGACCACTGATTCGCGCATTCAAATATTAATATTGATAATAGGATATTTTGTTAAAATCTTAAGTTAATCAAAGATATTGGGATAGTGAAACTGTAAAAGGGGCTCTAATTTAGTACATTTCACGAAATATCCGGGAGAGCTGGCAGCTATCCTAGGGCCCGTGGTTCTATTCCAGGTGCTGATGATTGGTTTAACGACTTGTGTGTGTTATCTCTCCCTGTATTTTTGACTTGGTCCGCCGGATGTGTACAAAAAAATAACTGTAACAAGAAAGTGGCAAAGTTTGTCCCCCTCCGAACACATCAGGTTCCGGATATATCCGCCAAGTTAGAGCTGCTGGCTGTGTCTACACATCCTCCCGTCCCCTTGGTCAAAGTTCCGATCCAACATCCGGTCCGCTAGCTTGGTTTTGTCTTCAGGCGGTTGAAGAAGAGGCTCCCATTGTTTCGACCTTCTGGCGCTTGCAAGGTAGATGACAAGACATGGCATGCCGGGAAGTTGGGGAATAATAGTGGAAGCCCTTAGCAGACGTGGGGACATGGGCAAACTTAGTTTGCGGGGCCCCCAGTTATTTGTCTCAGCGTTTCCCCCC
>CABFWO010003900.1:0-32249 GCA_902155825.1 Timema genevievae | reverse complement strand
CCCCCCTCTGTCACCTAAGCGAGCTCAAGGCACCCCAAATCACGGGACCCTGTGTGGCCACCCCATTTGCACCCCCTCTAAGGGTGGTAATTGTGGGAGGGGGTAGTGCGGTGGGTTGGAAGATAACGTGACACGTTTAGTTTAATTTTCTACATCCATAGTAATCTGAACAGTTCCTGAAAATCTCTCATGACCATAGTGAATTTCGAACAGAAATTTTCAAATTAATATAAAAAGTTATATTCAAATTTCCGACGCCCTTGCCAAATATTCAAGGACTCTTTGGATTATTATATGTAAAAAAAGGAAACTAAACTTATTCACTAAAGCAATATTTTATTTAAATTAAGTGCGTGGCTATGGATATTTATCTGTTTCTGAAAGGGGTTCGCGAGTCTAGAAAGTTTGAGAACCATTGCTCTACAGTGATGTAATATTCTACATAGAATATCATTGGGATGAACGCTCTACAGTATTGCAATACTCTACAAAGAATATAACTAGGCTGTACTCTTCAGTGTGACCAATATTTCACACAGAATAACATCAGGTTGTACGCTATACAGTATTGCAATATTCTATATAGAAGAACAGTGGGCTGAACGCTCGACAGTGCTATAGTATTTTATATAGAATAATTTCGGGCTGGATGCTATACATTTTTGCAATATTTTACAAAGAATAATTGGGCTGGACGCTCTACAGCGTTGCAATATTCCACACCAACTAACACAGTGATGGACATACTAGAGTGTTGCAATATTCCATAAAAGAAGTTAAGTAAAGAAACATTTGAACTTTGGATCGCGAATGTTTGTTTCAAGTGTGGTTGTAAGTTCACCTATACCTGTCATCTCTCTCAATTAGACAATGGTTGTTTGAGGAACTGATACTCGAGATATGTTTTCACGGAGTTAACTGAAGTCCTTGTTTACGAATTCCTGAAAATGTTGCTTGGAATCGGTTTTATGATTATATATTTATCAATGAAGTCTCTGTTTGTGCGTGTTGCAGTCGTGACCAGAACATGATCTCGTCCTCGTGCTTAGCAAGTAAACTATTCCTCGTGATCGTGCACGTGACTGCAATTTCCTTGTAGAGTTTGTGCGCTGTGAGCTCTCTACAACTTGGAGATGCTTCTTTATCTGTTCAGGATAGAGCGTGTTCAAGGCAAGCAACTGACAATCAGGAAAATGGGGGCGCGTATTAGGGGGTATAAAAGGGGAGAGGGGAGAGTTGAGGTGACTACACTTAAATATATATATATATAAATATATATATATATATAAAATTAGTTACATGGTCTAGTGGACAAATATTTTTTACGAGCCGTCCAGGCTATAGCTATGTTTACACTAAAAAGATAGGGAGGAGGAAGGTATAATTTAAAGGCAGTGTGCCAACATTTTACGTTGAGGAAGAGTGGGAAACCATTTAGGAAAAACTACCTAGGCACACCTGGAGAGTATTTGAACACTGATCTTTCCTCTCACCATCAAAACCATACGAGACCGAGGACCTAGTCCGCACGACCATTGGTGCGAGTACGGATGTATTGAATGTTTCCGATGACAGTGTTGGCCACATGTTTGCTGTGTTTGACTTTGATGTGGATTCAGTACCACGTTAAAACAAGCACTGAGGGTGATCATTACGGATATTTCCACACTCCCCTCAGAGCATATTTGCTGTGTAGTTCTTATTATGCTGCTGCATCATACTTTCATTCTCATTACCATATTAGTAAGCTTTTCTTAAAACATAAATAATTTAAAGTCTTAAGTGATGAACTCTATCCATGATTAGTGCTATTTGAGAGGAAATATTTGTTCAACAATCTTTTCATTCGATCTTGATAGGAGGTCCTAGCCTTTTTTCAAGGATCCTCTCACCCTCTTATGGTAGAAGATTGTTTCTATTCAAGGATACTCTCATTATCTTATGGTATAAGATTCTTTCTATTCAAGGATCCTTTCACTCGAGTTAGAAGATCCTTTCCTCTATTCAATGATACTCTCACTCGTTCCTGACAGGAGATAGCCTCTATTCAAGGATCCTCTCACTCGAGTTAGACAGAAGATCCTTTCCTCTATTCAATGATACTCTCACTCGTTCCTGACGGGAGATAGCCTCTATTCAAGGATCCTCTCACTCGAGTTAGACAGAAGATCCTTTCCTCTATTCAATGATACTCTCACCTGATCCTGACAGGAGATAGCCTCTAATCAATGATCCTCTCACTCAAGTTTGACAGGAGGTCCTTGCATCTTTTCAATGATTATATCACCATGCTAGTGAAACATCCTCACTTCTATTCAAGGATCCTCTAAATCAATATTGCTAGGACGTCCTCAGCTCTATTCAAAGATCCTCTCACTGTATCCTGGCAAGAGATCATCGCCTCTCTTCAATGATATTCTAGCTCAAACCGAGCAGGAGGTATTCGCTTCTATTAATGGATTCTCTCACTCAATTCTGGCAGAAGTCCCTCACCTCTGTTCAAGATTCTCTCACTCGAACCTAGCAGGGGATTTCCCCTATTCAAGAGTCCTCTCCTTTGAGGTCAATGCACCTATTCACCCATTCATCTGCACACACAATATCTAAACTCATCAATTAGGTAAAACCCCCTTTGACGTGGAACATCTTGTGCTCTCTTTATTAAATAAATCTGTTCTGCGATTCCATACATCACGTGACATCTCTCTCAACCAAGCGTAGGAAAGGGAAATGCTCCAGGGTTGAGGTTAAAGCTATTAAAGTGCGCTTTGATTTATTTAGTTTTATTGTCGAGAAGCTTTTTTAACTCTCTCGATAAACAAACTTTTGTTCTAAAATAAATATTTTTGGGGGCCTACTGTAATATAGTCAATGCTATATATTAAATACAATTATACCAGATTTATTGAAGTTATATGAATTTATTAGCAACACTTCAATAAATAAGTTTACGCTGTTTTTGTACCAATAAAAATAAAGGAAGGTCCTCATCAATCTTAGTTTTAAAACCAAAGATGGTTAGTGAAGAGATAATAAATGTTTTATCAAAAACAATAAAAATGTTGAAATAAGAAATTTCAAAACATTCTTAAACAGCATCGTGAGTAGCTTTACCTTAAAATATGTTGTATTGTAATAACTATAAATGTTTATCAAAGTAACAATACTCATACATATGGAGATCTAAAAAACTACAGACCCAAACAATTTGTAGATAAAAGGGTTCCCACTAAAGTGTTTTGACTGCAATAATAAGAATAAAAAAAGGCTCTGATTGCGATCAATTTTATTATGTACCAGCTTTTCGACTGCAACCAATATGAAGATAAGTGTGTTCCAACTGTGAACAAAGTGAAGATATAAATGTCTTATTACTGCAAGCAATATGAAAATAAAAAAGTGTTCCAACTGAGACAAAAGTGAAGATATAAAAGTCTTACTGCTGCAAGCAATATGAAGATAAATGTGTTTCAACTGTGACCAAAGTATTATATAAAAGTGTTCCGAGTGCATGTTTTGCGAATATAAAAGTTTCCAAATGCAAGTGATATTTGAAGAGAGGTATAATATAACATCTTCTCGTATGATTAAACCATTTAAGGTAGTCTTCCCTTTCAAGAGAGGATGTCCCACGGGGGTGGTTATTTTGATCTTTGTTATATTCAGCCGCTACAATACAGTCAGTAGAGATTTGCTTCCTTGTATGACGATACATAAAACAAATCGTTCTCTAGCCAGACTATAATTAGGAGATAAAACTCACACATGCACGTGAATTTATAGCTAGTTGAACATGTATAATGATCACGTAGTTTTATCATATGACTTACAAACTATAGTAAAATAAAAAGGCACCCTTCCCTGGGAATTAAACCACCCTAACCAAGTGCCAAGAATAGAACCATAATAATTTACCAACTGGCTGACAAGTCAGATCTTCTCTTGAAGTCTTTCACAGACTGCCACTGAAAAGAAACCGTAAGTGGAAGCTACGAGGAGAACTGTCGTAAAAATGCGCGTGAGCGTTGAGTCAAGTTGTAAAATAAGACCTTCTCTCTAACAAAATCGTCTGAGAGCTTTATTTTCTTCAACCTTCCCTTGTTCGTTGCAGGGAACTTTTAGATGTGTTTTGTGGTCTTTTACAAACCTCTCTTTGGAGCTAATTTCTGGCTCCAAACTACATCTAGCTACCGACTGCTAATTCTATTGTAAATTATATAGAACCAACCTCTCCTTAGAGCTGAGCTCTGGCATCAAACTACATCTATCTATCTATCTATTTATTTATCTATACACGGCTGACTTTATTATAAATTATATTGAACAAACCTGCCCTTGGAGCTGAGTTCTGGCTCCAAACTACATCTATTTATTTATTTATCTATATACTGCTGACTCTATTGTAAATTATATTGAACCAAACTCTCTTTAGAGATAATTTCTGGCTCCAAACTACATCTATCTATTTATTTATCTATATACTGCTGACTCTATTGTAAATTATATGAAGCAGACCTCTCCTTGGAGCTGAGTTCTGGCTCCAAACTATACCTAGTTACCAGCTGCTTGGTATTTAATTTAATTTAATTGAAATTTTTTGAAATAAATTGAAGACAAATTTTGATACTTTGGTAAGAGCATCGTTAGCCTTGCAAAAGATATATGTGTTGGGCG
This sequence comes from Timema genevievae, assembly GCA_902155825.1. Lineage (NCBI taxonomy): Eukaryota > Metazoa > Arthropoda > Insecta > Phasmatodea > Timematidae > Timema > Timema genevievae. The sequence goes on along the minus strand of CABFWO010003900.1, from coordinate 27,575 downwards.
CAAAGCCCAAAAACGGCCACTGGACGGAATTTTGCTTAATCCTAGGATTGGACGTTTAAAAATGACCCAAGGCCCAAAGTTCTTTACAATTTCGGGTTTTGGCCGTCTCCAAACAGCCAAACCTAAGGTTGTGCAATTAATAAACGATCAAAGCTTGAAATACCATTTTAGTTCGTTTCTCGACCAGACTGAGCAGATGGCGCGTACCCAATTTTGAGCAACCACATTAATTCAAGAGGGCCAGTGGCTCTCATTCATATGCAAACAGAACCAGACAAAACCCGGGAAAAAACAAGTAGGCTATTAACAGATAATAATGCTATGAATTGTCAATTTTTGTTTACACTTTTAATATATAAGCTCAGTTAATTTTTATTAGACAATATAATTCTAGAACGTGACACTAAATTAGCCTCGTGCACCATTCTTATTCTCTACAGCAATGTTTTTAAACCTGTGGGTCGCGACCCCCCAGGGGGGGCCGCAAAGGCNAACAATTTCAGAGAAAAGTTAATTTTTAAATATAGGTTCTACAATCTACACTGCATTAAATATACAACAATAATTTCAGTGAGAAGGCTGTGCCTGTTTATTTTTTACTCTGACAACTGACAAACGACTGTTCCTATGCGGCCGCTGACCGTTGACCTTCAACCTACCTGCGCGCGCACTCCCTCCTCCCCGCCTAACAGCGCCAAATACGTCTTATTTGAAATCACTGATATAATTTTATTACGTTTAGGGGGTCGCCAGAATTTTTTTACTTGTAAAGGGGTCACATATTCAAGAAGGTTGAAAAACACTGCTCTACAGTAACATTTACTTTTCACCAAAATAAAATTCCTCACGTGGGTCAAAGATTACACAGATTCCTGAGGTTATTTCATTACCCATTTATGTTCCTTGTCTCAATCATACGTCTCACGCTTGTTATATACAAGTGTTGCTGTCCTAAGCTAGCTCGGCCATGTGTTATAATAAAGATGAGTTTATAATGTGAGCTATCAGAATAATAACAACACATCTTCTACCCGCTTCCCCGACCGAGAGAATAATTGCTCTTTAATAATTGTGTTACCCCCTTCCTTGAGCTAAAACAGAAGTGCACCCCACCCTCCGCCTTCAGCCCTCCTCAAACTGTCCGAGGTTGTCATTACTCACTTTCTGCCAACGACAACACTTCATTATGTACATTAATTTTCACACGTTGTTTGATCTTTGCCCCTCCCTCTTCCCCATCTTCATCCTTTATTCTCCACCATGTGCCAATCTCCTGCTTATTGCCGGCAACCATCGGGAGATCAAAAGCCTCCTTTGTTGAGACTTTTATTCTGCTAACGTACAGTCACGAACAAAACCTCACCTTTTGGCAAAAGTTTGGTTTCTTAAATTTGCTTTTTAAACTTGAAATACGCATCGGTGGGCACGCGCACTAAATGCCAATAATATCTACTCTTGTCAGCCAATGACGAGCTTGATTAGGGTTCAAATCCCTGCTTAATGTGCTGGTTTTTTTTACTTTTTTTAAAATAAACGGTCCCCCACTCTCTCTTCACAAAAACTCAGGTACTTTTATTATAAATCAAACCTTAATCATCCCCTAGCGGCCTAGCACATTAGCGTAAATAAAATGCGTATAGTTCAAACTGATAGTAAGACTCACGGTAAAAAAAAATTACTTTAATTAGTCGCTTTGGTAGGGTGGATATTAATAATAATAATAATAATAATAATAATAATAATAATAATGATAGTAAAAATAATAATAGTAATATTAATAATAAATACTTCAACGAGCAAATGTCCGCTTAGGTCAATTGAAAATCTATAAAACAAAACAATAATATTGCACAACTTAGTTGAATTGAAATGAAATGGAGAAATACATATTTTTACTTTCTCTCGACCTTATTTTCCCGTATGTATCTCGGACTAGAGCCGAAACCATTTTACCGATCATGGCTAAAACTTGGTATCGAGGGTTTTCACATGTTCCCCCCGAGGAATTTTTGTAACTAGATATCCAAACCTAAAATTAAGGGTAGTTTACTGAAGGGCAAAAAGAGATAAAATCGATTTTCTCAAAATCTGCCTTAACGTTTTTTATTACATTTTGTATCCAAGCATTGCTTAGCGCTACAAAAAAAAAAGGCATTTCTCGTTTTCGTGAATTGACTTTAAGGGCACTTTAAATAAGCTACAATTTTCAAATTTGATCATAATAATATCCTCAACTATCTGGAATACGAAATAACTTATCATTGTAAATTGTAGCACTGTTTAAACTAAACATATTTTAATCTGGAATATATTTTAATAAAACCAATACTTTCAGAGCTATAAGCAAACATACATTTTACATGGAGTACTTAGAAATATGTAATTGATTGTTATGCTCTTTGTTGGACAGATATGCTTTTCTTTTATCAATGTTTTCTTAACAATATTTATAATTACATTTATGCTCTTTGGTGGAGTGTCCCTGCAACCGTGTGTATTATTTTGTTTCACACATTTTTTGAGTTTTTTTTATCAAATGTTTTTGCTTTAAGATTAAAAAGAGTGAAAGTCTCTGTGGTGCAGCGTACCAAATTTATTTAATTTGATCTTCCTCTTAGTTGTTCTTATTCCACAAACATAACACAAATTCAAAAGTGTATTCTGTTGTCAAACTCTGTTGGGGTCAAGAATATTGAGACGCTGTGTTTCATCCATTTGATCAATATTGATCACTAGCAATCCCGCACGGCGTTGCCCATGACCCCTTCAAAAATTTGTTAAAATAGCCTAATTAAAAAGTTAATTAAAAATTAAAAAATCCGTCTTTGGGGTGCATTCGGACCCCCTTCCGTCCACCTGTGTTAAAAATGTCAGAGCTCTGCGTGCCGTAGATTTGGCCGGGCATCGCACACAAACAAACACACACACACACAGAGAGAAACACTTTTATTATTATAGAAGACTATGCTTCATCCATTTAAAGACCGGCTTCATTAATTGATATACCAACCTATTTGTCTACATTTATTATTCTACAAGAACTTACCCACACATTTTTACACTAAGCAGCTTTGCACTGGAGACAGGACAAAATGTTACTAACATTTATCAAGCAGTTCATCAGGATGAAATTTGAAGTACTCAACCCCCGACCCCAACGTTGAACTAACACTGTTGAACAACGTAATTATACGATTTCTGATGTTCCATCTCTCCAGGGCTATCGTTCAGGATTCAAACACTACCAGGCACATTGTTCCAATACATCTCACTCCTTTAAAACTAAACCAAACAACATTTTATTTGCGTCCAGACTGTACCGGTAGTTCGTCCCACTTAGTTTGTAATAAGGTGAACCAGTTAACGGGGGAAAAGGGCCCTTGTTCGTGTTAGTTTTTGACACTTTACATAAAATGCCTTTTAGCCAGGCCAGGTATAGGGGTGGGAGAGAGGGGTGGAACCATCCCCCCGAGTGGCCGCGCTAAGGGAATGGGGCAGGGGGTCTCGCTCACTCAATTAGCCCGCACGAGTACCTGCATGAGGCACAAGCACAATATTTCTGGACGCTGAAAAATGATGATTGATTTGATCTTATTTCCTCCAAGTTGGAGTTTCCACTTCAATATCACATTCGGGAAATAGCCATGAAAATAGAGCAAGATAAAACATGTTTAGGATTAATTAGGAGACGTAGCCGAAATAATAGAAGTTCACAACGACATATGTTTATGATTAGTGTCTTTGTACTTTGTAAACTATTTCCATCATGCTCTAGTGTCAACCTGTAGTGTTCCTGGTATGGTAGGCTACCAGTGTGTAGTGCTCCTGGTATGGTAGGCTACCAGTGTGTAGTGCTCTTGGTATGGTAGGCCATCAATGTGTAGTTTTCCTGGTATGGTAGGCTACCAGTGTGTAGTGTTCCTGGTATGGTAGGCTACCAGTGTGTAGTGTTCCTGGTATGGTAGGCTACCAGTGTGTAGTGCTCTTGGTATGGTAGGCCATCAATGTGTAGTTTTCCTGGTATGGTAGGCTACCAGTGTGTAGTGCTCCTGGTATGGTAGGCCACCAGTGTGTAGTGCTCCTGGTATGGTAGGCCATCAATGTGTAGTTTTCCTGGTATGGTAGGCTACCAGTGTGTAGTGCCCCTGGTATGGTAGGCCATCAATGTGTAGTTTTCCTGGTATGGTAGGCTACCAGTGTGTAGTGCTCCTGGTATGGTAGGCTACCAGTGTGTAGTGCCCCTTGTATGGTAGGCCACCAGTGTGTAGTGTTCCTGGTATGGTAGGCTACCTGTGTGTAGTGTTCCTGGTATGGTAGGCCATCAATGTGTAGTTTTCCTGGTATGGTAGACATGGTAGGAATGGTAGGGAGCCAATGCATAATCTTCCAACTGGTTTCAGCTCAGTCAACCGGGAGTGATTATATGAATGGCAATGGTTCTTTACCAGGTGAGGGTGGTTTAACGAGTTCACTAAATTATTTATGGCTTTATACCTGCGTGGTGGAAAAGTAAATAAGGTTAAATGATAAGGATCTCACTAAAAGTAGTATCTTAGACACCCATAACTTAAATTTCATGTATCCCTTGTTAAAACAACAAGAAGAGTCAGCATTTCTACACACCATAATTGTATCCCACTTCTGTCACAAATATTTTATTTGTTCTCGTGATTTAGATGCACGACAAGTCACTTTGTAATTGCTGAATATGAGTATCACTTCTACGCGTGTAATAAATATCCTTGACAGAATAAACAACAGCCGAGTGTATATGTTGTTTAAAGTTAATTAATTCAGAGGCTAATTGGAAAAGTTTTTAGTGAGTATGCCATTAGTTATTCACTAACTGTGTTCATTTAATTTTATGTTGCGATGAGGGGGGAAATAATTACACGCTTTCAACGATTAACTACTTCATCAATATTTCTGTAGCTATGTACACTATACATATACTCTAATTACTTTTATTATATGTATCCTATTAGTAAACATTATTTCAATTACACAAATATATTGTACATATGCGAATGTTAAAGGTTTTATTGGAATTAAAATTCATCGACCAAGGAAATTGTAAAATAGCTCGACCAATGTTTTATATACAGTAGTTAAAAACATAATTATTTCTGGTTTTATTGATAATCCAATTAGGTTGAACTTGGTTATACATATGTGTTTTTTGAAGTGTCAACACAGGAATTTTCTATTTAAATGTATGAATTGACAAATCTTGCTCCTAGATTTCTGATAACTAGGCTACACAAATTGTTTATAGATATATATATAAACAAAGTGTATGTACATATATATATACATACTTTATATATATATAAAGTGTAGCCTATACATACTATACATATAGTATGTATATTAAATATATATATAGTGTATATATATAATATATATAAACATGTTTTTATGGGAAAATAAAAAAATACTTCAAACAGATTTTTATGTTATTATATTTTGCTCTTGGGGGGGGGACGTTATTTTTTGTTCCCCCTTTGGCCCACCCGAGCAATACACATTCTATTTGCGCTAGTGAGGTAATTATGAGAAAATTGTAGTTTAAAGGAAAATTAATGTATTCGCATTTGCATGGAGATATATATATATATATATAGAGAGAGAGAGAGAGATAGAGAGAGATTGGTAAATCATTTAGAAAAACCTACCCTCCCTACACATGGTTGAGATTAAAACCTGACCTCACTGTTAAATGGGACCCAGACAACATATAGGCTAAGCCCAACAAATATTCCGCACTCTCACTGATTCTGTTATTATTATTATTATTATTATTATGATAATGATAATAATAATAATCCATTTAGTTTGGATAAAATTTACAAATAACTCTTAAATGCCAGCTGTAAATATAAAAGAATATTTCGTCAAGCATGTCACATAGTCCCTCAGGGAAAGTATTTCTGGAGGAGAGTCTCTGAACATTAGTGAACAAATCACACAACCAACAAAATCCTCTCAAATCTGTTTAAGCCAATTCATATTAAAAACATTAGCTATTTTTATCGTTCGCTCACCTTCATGGGTACAGCCTCAACTGCAGTCAAAAGAGTGAAGTGCTGCAGATGTTAACAACTAAACCGAATAATGCTAATTAAAACTATGCCAGATGGAACTGAATGTGAGTAACAATAGGACCAAATCAATCCAGAATGCAGCTAGGCCTGCTTGAACTGCTTCATTGAACGCGGTGACTGATCGGATTATTGGGACGCATGCGTGGTGGATGGACAGAGGAATAGTGTTTTGGATTGTTAAGAGTGGCTTTCAAAAGCAGACATTTCTAAATCACGTCCCCTGATAATCACTTGTTAGCGTCAAATAGTCGAGGGAAGTGAAATTGTGAGCGAACAGTTCTTTCACGCGTGTTCTCAAATAAGTTACCTTTAATTTATATATTAATTATGATGTTAACTAGGAAGTCACCAGAACTTTCATACACAATGCTGTTTCATCACACGACTTACAAATTTCCTTAGCCAACAACATCACCCCTGCGGCACCAACACTAGCAATAATCTCGATTAGTGCTAGTAATTATTGTTATTACCATTGTTTTATATTTGTTTCCCCTCCCCCCCTCAAATTGTTTTTGATTCTATCTTAACCTAAGTGATGGAAATTCTGGAGGCTACGAAGTATCAAAACAATCTTTCATTTCAAGGTGAAGAGTACATTTCAATCTAGTGAATACCTTATTAAACCAGACACAAGGATGAACAATTTCAAAGTCACCTTCACAAGTAGTAATTGTGTACGTAACAACTTCGGTTATTATTCTTGCCAGCGTGTACACTCTGGTCCCACTCAAAAACAACATACCTCATTGTTATCGTTTGAGGCTTGTTTGGTCATTATGTATATAATTATAATAACTGATTAAAATAATATTGGTTGGCTCTGAACAAGGTCAAAACTTGATTTCAGACTTGGCTTTATTTACCCTTATAAATTGAAAATATTAATAAATAAACTGGTCACTAAGAACATAATAATAATAATAATAATATTTAGCACCGCGTCTTACTAACCGTTCGGGTTATACGCTTAAGTACTAATTACGCTAATGGATTATGGATTAGGAATTGGGAGGATTGAATTTAGAGGAAGTGAACCCGCATTTGCGTGGAGGGAGAGTGGAAAACCATTTAGGAAAAACCATCCCAGTTCACCCGACTGAGGTTCGAACCTCGATATCCCTGTCCTCAGTGGTCGAGCTCAACACGACTAGCGCGTTAGTCAACTACGCCACCGAGGCGGGTAAGAACATAATTATTACTAGGCGCAATACGATTGTCTCCAAAGCTACATCCAAGAAAAATAAACCTTGTTTCTTGTTTATTGGACAATAATAAATAATAAATTTAGTAAACCTTTTAAAAATACTATTAAATAATACAGTCGATACCTTGGAAATATGTTATTTTTGTGCTATACAGGATTTTTCAGTGGGATTCTGGTAGGGAAAGAGGCCTTTAATATGTTCAGAAATACAAGGTTCAGTGTAAACCTATGGTCCACATCACAATGAAGAAAACAGTAGTTCGTAAAAAATATACTCTAAGCCCTACGTTTAGCAAGTACGGGATTTAAGTTATATTTTAATCAAATTAAAACATTTATAGTAATGTTAGCCATATTTAAAAATGTGTTTGATCTACCAGTTTAAAATCTAATTTTAGAATCCAATCGTGAGTATAAGTATTTGGTCCAAAAAAAGGATTAGGATACTGGGGATGGAGGAGGCTACATCATGATGAGTTCCATACCCTGTTCTCATCACAAGACATTGTTAGGATAGTCAAATCTTGCAGATCACGGTGGGCAGGGCATGCAGTGTGAATGGGAGAATCTAGAACTGTGTTTAGGCTGCTGACTTTCAAACCCAATGGAAAGAGACCATCGCGAAGAGATAGATGCAGATGGGAGGATAACATTAGACTAGACCTGAAAGAGACAGGGTGTAATGAGGTGGACTGGATAGAACTAGCGCAAGATAGGGATAGGGTGTAATGAGATGGACTGGATAAAACTAGCTCAAAATAGAGATAGGTGGCGTACTTTTGTAAGTGTGGTAATTAACATTAAAGTTCCAATGCCATAGAGTAAGAATAAGTAAGTGATCTTGATTATAGGACTCCTAACCAATAACTTGGATTATTGCTGAGCTTGGATAACTCATCCTACCAAGTTAAATTGTATATCTGTTCTCTATGTCTTACCATCCATCTGGGCTACTCATACATTTGTTCTAAAGGGGTTGGTAGAAGAAAAAGTATGAGGAAGTGTACCAGCATTCGCATTGACGTATATTGTGAAACTATTAAGGAGAACACACCTCAGTACACTCGACCGAGATTCTAACCCCAACTTACCCATCTCCGGCAAACTAGACAAGACGAGACTGACGCCTTTGTTCACGCGGCCATTGGTGGGGTAACTGATGCCTGTGCTCTACTTGTTATGAGAAGTGAGTGTAAGCTACTTGGTAAAACCACTGTCGTCCTGCCACCGTGAATTAAAACTCCATAGTGACGTCACAGACCAAGGTGCTTGTTCCTTATTGGGACTGACGAGAATTCCAGTGACTCTCCTCATTATAAGTCTCATAAGGGCCAACATGAATCACATTATACAACCATTAATATTGTTGTCTAGGCTCTAATTTAGCATCCACCCATACTGATGGACGCACGATCTAAAAGTCAAAATCTTTTAATATGCTTTCCGAATGATAGGAAGGTTGGAGTTTGAATCCTGGCTGGATTAAACAAAGGTGTATTTTAACAAACAATTTTCCACCGTCCCCTAAAATACGATTACATTTCATTTAAACTCTACCAACCTCATTCTTGCCATGATAGCGTAATTAAAATGTGTACAGTCCGAACACATAGTGAGACGCGGAAAAATAAAACAAATTGCCACCTGCTTACTACCTGGATAGTAAAGTCCTGTGATGGCTGGTTATGAGTGTCGCTGTCCTAGTTTAACATTGTTTCCAAGTCGTTAATGAAACAAGAAGCTAAGCCGATGAACCCTTATTTTATATAACCCAAATTGCGCCCAGACGATGTGTAACTGGCCCACCAGAAGTTACGAGGGTTAGCCCGGTTGAATAGCGTCTCCAGAACAATAGCTGGGTCCCTCTCGCCTGGGACTCACCCACGAAATGAACCTCATAATCTCCTTACACTGGGAAGTCCCACGTTACACAAAAGCACCCCATATTCGACGTTAAATGGTCGGTTTTGAACGCTGGCGTTTAATGCAGTCCGTTAGAGCAAAGTTTGGCTAGTCAAGTCAGTTCTCTGCGCTCTTAGGGAATCCCCTCAAAATTGTCTGTGTCATAGCAAAATGGAGGAAGTGAGGTTTACCACCAAGCAAAAACATTTTTGAATGTATCCTGTTTTTTGATAGCCAACATGTGTCTGAAAGTTTAACTTCTGTACCAGTATTTATATAACATAAAGTATTATAAATCCTGCAAACATTCATCAGCACAACTAACTTTAATATTATAGCTTTAATCATTCCCACCGCCACCAATGATTTTATAAAGATGTATTTTCGGATTGTCATGTAGACTGAATGGTAATGAGACATTATGTACTAGTAATTGGTAGTTAGAGACTTAATGATAACTGACACAAGCCTACTTCCACTCCACCATGTTGGACCTATATTAGTTCGAGTAATTGGTGGATGGTAATTTGGTGATGACTGACACAAGTCTACAACCGCTCCACCATGTTGGACCTATATTAGTATGAGTAGTTGGCGGATGTATACTTGGTGACAACTGACACAACCCCCCTTCCACTCCTCTAAGTTGGATCTATATTAGTAGGAGTAATTGGCAGATAGACACATGTTAACAACTTGCACTTGTAGGCCATGTTGGGCCTATATTAGTAGGAGTAATTGGTGGATAGACACATGTTAACAAATGACCCTTGTACGTCATGTTGGATCTAAATTAGTAGGATTAATTGGCGGATAGACACATGTTAACAACCGACACTTGTACGCCATGTTGGACCTATGTTGAACCAACTGATTGTGACAAGGTCAAGGGAATACTAACGAACAGGTAGTTAGGTGAGTTGGTACACGTGTCTATCAGAGTGATCCTTGAGAATGGTAATTAAATAATGTGAAGTAGTTTATTTAATCATATACTTGTTTCCTGAGCGCTATCGTTGTGGCGTGAGGTCGGGCTGACAAACTCGTTTCTTGATATTATATCTAACTTGAAGGTCGGGATGACATTTTAATTTGGTTCACCTGAGTATTTAATTATTGACTAAAGTTAGAGCTGCCTTTAGGTGACTTATTGAAAGGGAATAAGCTTGATTTTCTTATGAATACATTTTCGCACTGCACTTGAACTTACTTTAGCTGGACTAGATGACTACCTAGATTCCTAAATGCAATCCAGTCCTTGAGTAATTTGTCTTCCCGATCATCAAGAGGTCTCCACCTTTTCCCGGAAGAGGAGAGGAAGATGGACGAGCTGAGTTAAGGGGCGCAGCTTCATTAACCTCTCTCACTGTCTGAAGACTATACAGGGTGGGTGCTCAAACAATCCACGGGTCGGTGCACTTGTCCCTGGGACTGAAAGTGGGGCATCTACTACGCAGACTAGATGTGGGGTGTATTCTCCAAAGACTGGAGGGGAGGATGAGGGGGCATATTTTCCAGAGACAGGTCTGGGATACCTTCTCCGGGTACTGGAAGTGGGGCATCTTCTCCAAAACCAGGATGTGATATATTCTTCAGGGACTAGGAATGTGGTATCTTCTCCAAAGAGGGGGGTAGTATATTCTCCAGAGACAGGGCTGGGATATATTCTCCAGGGATTGGAGGTGGTGCATTTTTTCCAAGGGCTGGGAGCTATGCATATTTTCTGAGGGCTAAGTGTGTTGTATGTTACCCGGGAACTGGGGCTGATGCGTCCTCTCCTAGGAACTTGGGGGAGGGGGGGTGATACAATCTCCAGGGAATGGGGTTGGGGCATCTTCTCTGAGGGGTGATTGGGCGGGGCAGCTTATCTATCTGGGGAGACTGGGGTGGAACACTTGTCCAGGGGACAGGGATTTGGTTGCTCGAACGTTGCCACATAACCTATTTGGGTAGATTATATAACACAAGCTTAGGGGGTCAGAGGTGTGCATCTCTGTACGTAGCACATTATTTATTTACTACACCACATCACAAGCTTAGAATGTCAGAGGGTTTGTGCATTTCTGTTCGTACCTCATTTTAGTCATTACTGTTGCATTTGGCTGACTAGACTCAGAGTTTAGGCTGACTAGAGTGTCAGATTATGGGCTTACTAGACTATCAGAGTTTGGGTTGACTAGACTGTCAGAGTCTGGGCTGACTAGACTGTCAAACTGCTCCTAAAAGTTTAGAACACTTTAGTCACCTCCACAGCCGTCCTCAACTGTCTGACACAGATCGGGTGTACCCTCCATTTATCATCGAGAGTGCACTCGCTGGAACAGGGAGAGGAAGGGAGGTGTCAGCTCTCACTTTAGGTGACACCTTTTGAAGAAGGGGGGAGAAATATAAAAATATACCAACAGCCGACATAGAACTTGGACAAATTTCAATCTTATCTATGGTGATCGCAAGAAACAGTTGCTATTCATAGCGACTAGCCAAAACAGGTTTTTACTCCAAACAATAATATATTAAAATTTGAAATTATCAATTTTTAACGTTGAATTAAAGAAAATTGGTTTTTAAAATTTTATTTTGTTTTAACATAAGAATCTTATCAGCACATTACATAGAAATAATTTAACCAAGTACAGAAAAAATGTTACATAATATTTTAACACTAAAAATTTTCATTTAATAACAAGTCAACAGAATCAACGATTGCACGAGTACAGCATTAGTATAATTCAGCAGTAATCTTGTACAGCAGTAATATAATACAACAACAAGCTAGTACAGCATTAGTATAATTCAGCAGTAATCTAGTACAGCAGTAATATAGTTTAGTGGCAATCTTGTCTAGCAGTAATACAGTCTAGCTATAATCTAGTCTAGCAGTTATATAGTCCCGAAGTAGTTTATTCCCACAGTTATCTAGTCTGAAATATGTAGTTATATAGAGACAGCCATCAGTTTGTTGGAGTGACAGCCCCGCAATCACTCTGATGTTATTATCTAGTGCCAGTGCCGGGGGGGGGNGGGGGGGGGGGGGGAGTGGGGACCCCCTAGGTCCCTGTCAGCAGCCAATTAATTAATTGCGTCGTGAACGCTGTCGCGGGACTCGGGGACTTGTCTGGTGAGGGATTGTGAGTTTGAATGCCCGCATTAGAGACCAGATGGTATTGAGTGCTGCCATGACGACCAGGTCAAGGCAAGTCATGACAGCAATGAGAGCCCTCATGGTTTAAGGACATAGCCTTTTTACAGTAGTGATATGCCATATATCATACAATCCCCAGGAGAGATGGTAGAGTGAATATTTTCCATTGAATTTTTATTTCAGGGAAAATTTTCAACTGTTTAAATGGAACTAATAATTATCAATATTTTATCCCAAATTTTAAGATCTACACCTCATATCAATTCTTTCAAGACGTCAACGCCAGAAACAAAGAAACAACAGAGATTCCATTTATTTTCTCACATTTACTTATCGACTACAGCGATTTGGGGGTTTAATGTGTAACTAATGTTGGGTCTGATGTAGAACATATATGTTAATACTTCATTAATATGAACAAATTATTCACGGATACATCCCTTATATTAGGTTTCAATCATTCGAAGTTTTTACAGGAACATTTTCTGAAAAAAGATTTTACTAGGGAAAAAAAATGTTGATCTAAAATTCCCCGGAATATTCTCATCTGTACATATGAGGAAACTCAAAGTGACGTTCATTATTCCTAGACCACTATCTGGCGATCTGGTCACCTAACATCGCATGACCAATAGATGACCTGGTTAACTGTTGACCTTTTTTGTGAGCGTGACCCCACGCTACGTTATCCAAGCTATCTTGAAGTGAATCTTAAGACGTAACACTGGAGGTTGTTCGAGTAGACATGCACCTTGGAACCATATCATAATCTGGGTGGATCTGGGGAGGCCATGCATGGAACCCACGGGAATTCTAATTCACTCTGTAGGTTTGTAATAAATTATATAACGTGTACTTCCTAAACACAACACACGCCTCACTAGCTCTATCTACTCTTCAACAGCACCTGGCCATACTATATAGTTACCCTGCACAAAACACACAGTAATTATGTTAAAGCCTCTGCTCCTATTGGATTCAAACAAATGTCCCCTACCTAGACTTGTAGACAGAGTCTCTAATCTCTCTCGGTGAAAGAGACAGACCAGCCTGTTTAATAAAGTTACAAGTCTACAAGCGGATAACCCGAATGAGGTGGTGATAAAAAAATACGTCTATAATTTACAAGATAATTTAATAGTAGCTTGTAAGACATTAGAAAATCATGTTTAATAAACATTTACAAGTGTTTTAAAAAATACATTTGTGGCTTACAAGTACTTGTAGATCAATAAGTATTTTCCACAAGTCTAGGTACATACAGTAGGCAACATACTTAACAAGTGCAATTTTAATGGCTTAGTTTTACATAATCAGTCCTGTATATTACTTTAACTGATACATCACTTGTATAAATATTATAAGTAACATGTATATTATATTTATAGACTTATGATGTGTAAACAAGTTGATTATTGAAGTTAGGAGGTTGACTGACACGTATGAACGGTTTAAAATTAGTTAAGTGAAAATTGAGAAACAATTACATATTATCTTTCATTATTGTTGTATAACATAAATCAACACTTGCCTTAGTTCATGAAAAATTAAACTACATAGTGCATTATAGTAATGTTGAGATTCAAAAACAAAATCAATCCATATGAGTTACCTTATTCCATAATTTTAACTTATTTCTTAACACTTTATTTAAAAAGCTCCAAACAAAATCTATCTGTGTTTCTTTTTTACCGTAACTTATATTTTTATTTCATTACAACTGCCATGAACTCATTTTTCAAATGTTTGTGTACTTTTAGTTGCTGCAACAATGGGAACCAAACTGGCTGTATTATTATTTATCTTGTAAATAAAACAGCTGATTTGTAAATGCTTTCTACTGGTGCACTAAGATCTACAAGTCAAACTATTCTCCAAACTTACGTATAAAAACTTAATTGCTAAAGGTATTGTAAAATTTTCTAGTGGACCCACTTGGAAAAAATAGGCTTTCTATGCCTTTGGAGGAAGATATTAGAACTCACAGTCTTATTTGTTGATGAACATCATTCTTTTGTTCAACATCTATTCTACAGGAAGTGCGCGCACAGTTCAGTTTAAAAAATAATATTCTTTGTTGTCACCATTTTATAATTTTTTGTTGATGAACATAATTCTTTTGTTCAACATCTATTCTACAGGAAGTGCGCGCACAGTTCAGTTTAAAAAATAATATTCTTTTTTGTCACCATTTTATAATTGTGTTTTGTTTTTGCAAGTTTTTTTTGTTGATGAACATAATTCTTTTGTTCAACATCTATTCTACAGGAAGTGCGCGCACAGTTCAGTTTAAAAAATAATATTCTTTGTTGTCACCATTTTATAATTGTGTTTTGTTTTTGCAAGTTTTTTTTGTTGATGAACATAATTCTTTTGTTCAACATCTATTCTACAGGAAGTGCGCGCACAGTTCAGTTTAAAAAATAATATTCTTTGTTGTCACCATTTTATAATTGTGTTTTGTTTTTGCAAGTTTTTTTTACAATACTTACATAAAATAAAATAATTAAATAAAATTTAGTTGTTTGTAGCTTTGTTTGCAGTTTGTTCCGCAATCCAATCTTGTATTTCCATCCTCCTTAATAACATTATTGTGAATATCCACGTCCATGCAGGTATCTAATTATAACTCTTTGTTTGAAAATTGGTGGTTAAACGCTATATGAACACCATGTCTACCCTGAAAGAGTGCTTGTTTCCACTATGGTGCTGCTTATAATTATTATAATAGGGCCATAGTGGAGCCCGTCTAGGTAAGCCTGTAAGCTCTCACCATAAACAGAGTGTATATTAAACTAAAACTATTGAAAGCTTCCTGAATGAGAACTTGAAACAAATATTTCCTTAAAAGCTTCAATTTTTCCACGATTCATGGAATTAGACAGTTTCACTAACGGCTACAACTCACAGAAAAGTTTGTAAATAAATACAACACAACTATCTCCAGCGTTCCAGTGGATGGCGAGTAAACAAACTGACTCGTAATTTGCTGATAAAGTAGAAAGTGTTTTGACCCGTTCAAGAACAACACGTAATTAGAACGTTCTCTACGGGGTGTTTGGTGTGTAAGGGTAGGAAGAGGGTTGACGGAAATCACGAGGAAGGGTGAGGAATGTAAGATGATGAGAGAAGGGGAGAAAGGGAGCTAAACTAAACTTCAAAGCGCGATCCCGCCTCTCGCTTGTAATCATCTAGCGCTACGGGCGGGAATTACAATAGTCAACATTGCCTTTAGCAGGACGGAGGTGGAAACACATTACAAATACTTTGATTAGATTGTAAAACAAGCAGTTGAAAGAAGTAGGAATTTCCGTGTGTGTGTGTGTTTGTTAGACATGTTCAGCAGATACATTAAATTATATTTTAAAGCTAAGCATTGTGTACCTACTTTATTAATTCGAATCAGTGACTGTTCGTGAATCGATCACTGATACGTGTATTTTATTTTTACCTACTTAATAAGATAGATTAGAAAATAGAAAATAATTTAAGTATTTTTGTTTAGTGTTAAACATTATACAAAGTTGCTTCTATGTACAATACTTTTGATTCGAGGTTAGTATAATTATTGTGTACTGTGTAAAAAAAAACAAGACTAGCAAAGGCATGACGTCATTGAAGTGTTTATTGTTCCATCAGATAACAATAAGCAGGAGCTGGTCTCTCATAATATTGATATCTAATTGTGTTTGTAACAAAAGATGATTCACGAACAATGTTTGCCAACGTCCTCCACCCATAACCCTACCAGCAGACATTGAATGACAGCCTCTTTGCAAGCCCATCAACTGCATCTAGCACATTTCCAATCTCCTTGCTACAATACTATAACATACCACTCCTCCAAGTCAGGCTGATGACAGTGTTGCCAACTTAGCTTTTTTACTACGATATATCTAGTTTGTTTCAAAGTGGATTTGGTGGCTAAAATAATGAAATTAAAATTTAACTCTGTATTTTTTCTAGCAGAAGAAAATACTTATTTGAGTAGTTTTTTATTGGTTTATTGATTTTAAAGTTAACTAAAGGTAAGGAAGGTAAGTGAAAATTTAAATTTACATCAGTGGCTCTAATTTTCTTCAAGTAGGCTTTTTAAAATAATTCCCTGAAGCGTGAAATGTTCTCTCACTTAATTTTTTTATCCCACGTTTTACTACCTGTTCAGGTTATACGCATATGTATTAAATAACGCTCCTTGCTCTCACACTTAGAATGTTTTCTAAAATTGCATATGTATTAGTTACGCTAGTGAGCTGAGGATGAAAGTTGAATTTAGAGGAAGTGTACCCGCATTTGTGTGGAGGGAGAGTGGAAAAACTATTTTGAAAACCTTCAGTACACCCATCTGAAATTCGAACCCCGATCTCCCTGTCATTGACAGTCTAGTTTAACACGAGACTGATGTCTTAGGCCATGCGACCACCGAAGCAGGTATCGCTCTCTTAATTAATTGAAGTGTTTAGAATATCATTTTGCAAACAATATTTATCTTGCGTCAGGAATTTTGGCAAGTCAATACTATTGATTTTAAAATAAATATATTTTTATTTTCTTTGCCAAGAGGCATTTGGCAATATATTCTTTTAATAAGCATTAGAAAATCTAGCTTTATTTTATTTCAAATATAGCAGTAAATTAGGTAATTTTGTACACGTCTGGAGGGATTTTGTTAGTAGGGGAAAAGTGCCTAAAATGGCATACTCAGATAAAATGGCATAGGTGCATTTTCTCGCAAGTACTGCTATATTTTTTTTCAAATTGAGGGTATTGAGTTATTCCTTAGTTGGAATCATCGATACTCTGTAAATGTCTGACCTGTGCAGAAGGTGTTTCTGAAGTTATTAAAGAAAAATTTAAAAGTTGCTTAGTAAAATATATTTTTTGTTATCTTTCGTTGTTAACAAATACATTGAAGGGTAAGTAATTTTACTGTAAATATAATGAGTGTTACTTCAAGTGTAATATGCAATATTTATGACGTAAAATCGACCATAAATTATTTAATATTCTTGGTACAATATTTTATAATTTCATAGTTAGCAATGTTGGATAAAATGGCATACCACTGGTAAGGATAAAATGGCATAGTGTGTCATTTTACCCTAGGTAGCGTCTTAGTTATTTAAATCAATCATTATCCTGCTAAAATAAATGTTTCTTACTGTAATTTGTTCACCAAATTATATTTTTAATATTTGAAATAGTTACTTAAATTATTTTTAATATTAAATTTAAATATTTTGTGCGAAGATGGTTGTGACTTACGTCAGAAAGACAAAAAGGCAGTCATGGGAAGAGCAAGCAATGCAACGGGCTATTGATGTAGTAAATAATGGGGAAATGGGTTGGCTTCGGGCATCTAAACTGTTTGGAGTACCACAAACAACTTTAAGAAGGCGGGCCAGGAATAAAAACAAGCAGATTCAAGGTGTTAGCAAGGGTTTGGGTTGATTCAAGTCCACATTTGACCAAGAGTCAGAACGTGAATTGGCTGGCCTTGCTAAGAGGGAAAAACATTTTGTGTGTGATATTTGCAAGCCATGATAACTACATATAAAACAACAAAAGTCATAATAGAAGGTTTAATTTGTATGTTTAATGTTTTTTCTGTGTAAGATTAAATGTATGCCATTTTACCCATACAGTATGTATAAAATAGCACAGTGCTATATTTTGTATTTTAATTTTTTAACTAATAAATATATGTATTAGTGATTTTTTTTGGTGTTCATTTGAAAGATTATATATCATAGTTTATAAAAAGTTAGAAACAAATAATTTCAGAAGAATATTCTAGAAGAAATTTCAAAACTTAAAAATGGTATGTCATTTTAGGCACATTTCCCCTATGAGTTGGCAACTCTGGCTGATGGAAGTGCGTGTATAGTGGTTCTAGAATATGACTACTGGGCAATTCTTCATCAACATTTAAAAACAAACCTATTACATATTAGTATGGTTCAAATACTGTTAAAAAAAACACAAGATGGTTTCCAAAATAAATCAAATAGTTGTGCTAAATTTAAAAACTAAGCAGCAATGTTCTCCTAATTCAAGTCGCGTGTCATGTTCCTTCCTAATCGTGTTGATGAGACAAGTAGCTCTAGCTTGAATCAGTCCACAATCATTACAATATTACGTCCACTGTACACTATTTTACAGTACGCGTCAATTTGTGTTAACTCTGCTCGTGCCGCCAACCGATAATGTTCTTGTTTTCAAAAATAGTTATCGGGTGATTGTGCCCAGAATATTGGTTTCCACGCTAGCAATTTTTAATCAATTCTAGGTTCGTCTGAATAAAAGTCACGTCTTTTTTTTTTTCTTTTTTAATGAAAGGATTAACCACAGACACATATTTCAATTATCTTTTCAAGCGATTGATTATCTAAAAAATTATAAGCCATGAATATGATGAATTTAAAATGTTATCAAATAAATAATATTTTTATGTTTGGGAATCGGTTTCTATTTAATCCAGTATCACTCACAAAAATAAAATAAAAATCTTTTGTTTTGACTATAGTTGAAAAACGCAGGATTAAACAAACAGTGGAAAATTGCAATGTGTTGGTGGAAAATCCGAACGTAATTAATATTCTGAATCTGTTGTGAGTGAGGAATCTGTGAGGCAATGGCATCCCTCTTATCAAGCACAGCACAAAATGTTTCACTATTATGCTCCTATCGAGCACAACACTTGTCAACGCAAGAAGTTTCACTATTATTATACCAGCACGTGTTGAGCGGAACTAAAAACACAACGTCCCATTAATTACGTCACTGTTCTCAAAGCCACGCTGCCTCTAATCCCGGACTAGGGTTGTTAGTTTGCTATTCCGGTCTTAGCTGCTCGCCCAACAAACCTCTAAAAATGGGGGATGGGTGGAGGGAGATTTCTAAACTCGAGGTGGAGCTTATTGTCGAATAACGTCCTCTATAATCTTCGTGTCAAGGGAGGATATTGTGGCTCCATGGAGAAATATTCAACTAGGGATTGTGGAGCAGGGTGCTTTCTTTTGGGGAGGAGAAGTGACATGAGAGATATCAGGCTCTTACTAGCTAGGAGAAGTGACATGAGAGATATCAGGCTCTTACTAGCTAAGAGAGGTGTCATGAGAGATATCAGGCTCTTACTAGCTAAGAGAAGTGACATGGGAGATATCAGGCTTTTACTAGCTAAGAGAAGTCACATGGGAAATATCAGGCTCTTACTAGCTAAGAGAAGTAACATGAGAGTTAACAGGCTCTTACTAGCTAGTAGAGGTGACATGAGAGATATCAGGCTCTTACTAGCTAAGAGAGGTGTCATGAGAGATATCAGGCTCTTACTAGTAAGGAGAAGTGACATGAGATATATCATGCGCCTATTAGCTAGTAGAAGTGATATGAGAGATAACAGGCTCTTACTAGCTAAGAGATGTGACACGAGAGTGACACGAGTGACATGATAGATATCAGACTCTTGACATGATAGATATCAGGCTCTTACTAGCTAAGAGAAGTGACATGAGAGATATCAGGCGCCTATTAGCTAGTAGAAGTGACATGAGAGATAACAGGCTCTTACTAGCTAAGAGAGGTGACATGAAAGATATCAGGCTCTTACTAGCTAGTAGAAGTGACATGAGAGATATCAGGCGCTTACTAGCTAGTAGAAGTGACATGAGAGATATCAGGCTCTTACTAGTAAGGAGAAGTGACATGAGAGATAACAGGCTCTTACTAGCTAAGAGAAGTGACATGAGGGATAACAGGCTCTTACTAGCTAAGAGAAGTGACATGAGGGATAACAGGCATGCAGAGAACTGAATAACATTTACCAATTCACAAACAAATTATCATTTCCTCGTTTTATTTGTATTGTGCTGGAGACTGATTGGCACAATACTTTACTAGCTTAGTGAACAGGAAAGTTTGAATCTTAAGAAAATGTTGACATAAGTTTACAAATAGAAAGACAGACCACGTACTTTTTTCGCACTATAGTTAGAGGGGTTAATGTTCTTGACTTGACCTGAATGCATTAATGATCTTGCTGTGATAGTGACGAACACTTTGATCAAACATTTCGTAGAACAGCCTAGAAAGAAGACTGACGTCACAAGATGACAGGCTGCATAAAGAGGACAGGAGCAGTGTTTGTGCTCTGATTGAGCTCCCGGTACAATAGTTGGTTACATCTAGCGCTGTCTCCCTCCCACCCCACTTCCCTCAACATGATGGGGCAAAAAGCCAGTCGCAGGGAGGAGGAGGAGGACTGCATCGAGTATGCTTCAAAGAACGAGAACAATGGTCGCTCCTCAGCGTCTGAAGACATGTCTCATTTTCTCTAAGAGGGCGGTGTACTCGACTGAGGGGCCACTCGCAGACTTTGAGGTCAAAGGTTTGATTATTGATTGACATTAGCCTGGAATAACGTCCTAGCTCCCAACTGTATCATATGCTCAATGAGTTCCAAGGTTAGGTTGTTTTTCAACATTAGCCTGGAATAACGTCCTAGCTCCCAACTGTATCATATGCTCAATGAGTTCCAAGGTTAGGTTGTTTTTCAACATTAGCCTGGAATAACGTCCTAGCTCCCAACTGTATCATATGCTCAATGAGCTCCAAGGTTAGATTGTTTTTCAACATTAGTCTGGAAAAACATCCTTACTCCCACCCAAATGTATCATATGCTCAAGCACTTGCGTTCCTAGGTTAGGTTGTTTTTCAACATTAGTTTGGAAGAACGTCCTTACTCCCAACTGTCCCACTGTAGTAGCCATGGATTCCCTTTGATAACCAATGGTTCAAATATAATAATAATATTTAGCACCTCGTCTTACTACCCGTTCGGGTTATACGCCTAAGTACTAATTACGCTAATGGATTAGGAATTGGGAGGGTTAAACTTAGAGGAAGTGAACCCGCATTTGCGTGGAGGGAGAGTGGAAAACCATTTAGGAAAAACCACCCTCAGTTCACCCGACCGAGATTCGAACCTCGATCTCCCCGTCCTCGGCGGTCGAGCTCAACACGACTAACGCGTTAGCCAACTACGCCACCGAGGTGGGTCAATGGTTAAAAGATGGTTGCTATTATTAGAGGTGGGTCTTGTTCATCTTGCTCCTCATTTTCCAATAATCTTGACTGTTCCATGACCAGCTTCGTCCAAATCAACTTCTCAGCAAGATTGTGGTGCACGCGACGTCTGTCAACGGATGTCTCGAGATCTGATCTTGACCTGCTCATTGTACGCCTTGATCGCTCTCGATATGCATATGTTACCTATTTGGAGATGCTAGACTCTATTATCTTGTTTTAGGATGACTGTACACATCCTAGAAACATTCTTGTTGCATAAAATGAATTTCATCAATAAATTGATCTATTGATCCGCTCAATTGTGATTAGATTAATGTTAAGAATAGCTATTGCCTGTACATCGTTAAGGCTAAAAACTGAACTGATGTACCTGCCGGAGTTATTAAGTCACCTCTGTACAGACTGAATGCCTAACAGCGAGTCGGGGTGTTTACTGTACTTCCGTACCGATCGACTGCCTAAAAGCCAATGTCCTATCCAGGTTGCCTCGTGGGATTCCCTTCTGATCCCGCAAATCTCCAGGAAGGCTGCACTAATACAAAGCTAGCCCTGTACAATTTCGGCATTACAAGAAATCGTTTCAAAGGTTGAACGTTCACTTAAAATTTAGCGTAACCCGTTGGACTATTTCTTTTAACATTTAGAGGTTTTGAGTTCTATGCCAGAGCAGTAAGCAACTGCCATCAGCACAGATATTGTTTCTGTGACCAGCAATTATTCTTGTCCTTGGCTTTTCAAATTAAGATAGTGATGTTCAACATATCTTATATTGGTGACTATAATTCTATAAGCTTGTAAATATTCCTTAAAAATATGTCACATTTCAAGTTAGCTCTAAAACACAAATTGATACTAATAAATTATATACTGTTGACCACAGTGTTCTTGAGCTAAAGTTCTCACCTCAGGACCCGATATTCTTGAGTTCAAACCCAGCTGAGGTCAACGGATTTTTCTTGAGCGATAAAATTCCATAGCACAACTTCCTTCGGAGGGAAAGTAAAGCCGTTGGTCCCATTTCGATTGTGTCAAGTAAAAAAACTCTGGAATGTATGCGAAACAACCTTTACCGGAAAAATTGTAGGCCCTTACACATTCGCTCAAAACAAGTCAGTGTGGAAGTCGACGGGAAACCACCACACTTACTGGACTCCACTAGTACATGAGATAGTCTATCAGATGGTGCAGGCAGCACTAACCAGCCGAAGGGCTGGGTGCAGGCCCAGCTCCGCATGGATAGAAGTCACATCAAACCAAACTTCGGGCTGTTGATTAAATAATAAAATGTATACTATTACCAGAGATCTAATGTCCGGGCTATGTCGCTGCAAGGACTTACTGATTGGAACCCCGTGTAGCACAGTACTTAGGAAATCATCTTTATCGTGGCAAGCAGGTCCATTGTTTCCTGACAGCCTAGAATCTCCTTGAACAATAGGTCAAGTCACCGGTTGACTGGCCCAGATCTTTCACACAGCCTTCGCTATTGTTCATTGACACTGTAATCAACTTGTTGTATGGGCGACACTGGAGCCTGTCAGAGGAAGAACGAGTCATCTTCTTGTAACTCACTCGACACACGCTACCACGGGGGATGGGACCATCCTACAGACAGAACACATAATAATAGGCGAGTTTTCGCGGTTGACCTGGTATCGATGTTAACGAAATGCTTATGACCTAGACGATACCTGACCTCGGTTTGGTAACGCTTTGCTTACCCAGACTAAAGAGTATGGTTACGACAAATGAACCGAGAATTTGTGAGCCAATTTCAAAACAGTATCACTTCTTATGTTAGATGTAAACGAGAATAACTTCGTAGTTAATGGATTTTAAGTTTTTGTAAATGAAAATGGACAGCATTTACTAGCTAGAAATATATGGCAGCAAGTAGGTATTTGAAACCCTTTAAGTCATGGATAAAAGAGAGTACTCTATGATCTAGGACTATAATATTACATACGCACCTCATGTTTCCTTAATGTTATTTTTGTAAAGATATGTTTAGCTTTACATGTTGTGTAAATATTAGGATAAGTCAAAATAAGCACAAATCTAACTAAGAATAAAATTAAAAAGCTAATTTTCCGTCACTTTGCAGTAGGCCTACATGTAGTAGGGTTAGATTAACTCACCTACCAGCTGTTAGATCTACTCCATCCCATCCACCATTTTTGTTTAAGAAAAACATATAAGAATCGTTTTCGCACTCCACCTTGTTCAGAAACACTAATTGGTTAGAAACACTCGATACCAAGACGTAATCAAGTAAATCGCGAAAACTCACCTTATGTTTTGCAGTATCTGTTGAGGTCTTAGTAGAGACAGACAAACTTAGTACGCTCTCAAGTGTGGCGTTATACAGGATGTTTCATGCGCTCTCGGTACCTGAGATTTCCTTATAACTTTCAAATTAATGGACGTACTTGGTGTATGAGAAGTACTCAGGGGCCGAGAGCGAATGAAGCATCCTCTAAAATTTAATACAAGACGTAACATACCTAGACCAGAATGGAATGGGTCAGTTTCATTTTCATATTCGAAACTGACTCATTCCATTTAAATCTAGTTAAGTGTCGTCTTGTATTTAGTATAGCGCTACACTTGAGGCGTACTAAGTTTTGCTGTGAAACTGGCCCATGATCTGAAAAAACTAATGGGGGACTTAAAGATTGAAAAGTTTTAAGGTGTAAGGGAAGGTCCTTGCGACGGAAGCAAGGGGAGTCCGGGGAGTACCCTAGAACATTTTGGAAAGTTGTCTATTTAAAGGAGCTTTTCATAATTCCTAGTCAAAATATGGACACCAAATTCAAAATGGAACAAATAATATCATAGCTCACGTCACTTTTTTCACTCAAGGTCGTAAGTGGAGGGGAAAGGGAAACATTGGTCAGCCGGGACATCATAATAATGATTTTTTTAAATATATTAAATATACATTTTGTAAAACTCAAACAGGTACTTGTGGATTTAATATTATTTGTCTGTCTCGAGCCATTGTTAATGGAACAGTGTCTCTTGATGTGTTATTCGATCAGACTGTATCTGGGTGTGTTGGAACAAACATTCTCTTTATGTGATATTGAAACAGACTGTATCCGGGTGTGTTTGATCAGACTGTATTTTGGTGTGTTATTGGAAAAGAATGTATCTTGATGTACTATTGGATAAGTCAGTCCCTGTATGTGTTAGGACAGACTGTCTCTTTGTGTGTTATTGGAACAGACTGTCTCTTGGTGTTTTATTGTAACAGGCAGAAACTTGGTGTGTTCTTGGAACAGAATTTATCTGGATGTGTTTTTGAAAAAGACTGTATCATGGTGTGATATTTTTATTTTTATCTAGCACAGCATTTTACTACCATTTCGGGTTATACGCTTAAGTACTAATTACACTAATGTATTAGGAATGGGGAAGGTTGAAATTATAAGAAGTGAACCCGCATTTGCGTGGAGGCAGAGTGGAAAACCATTTAGGTAACCCCCAGTTCACCTGACTGAGATTCGAACCACTATCTCCCAGTCCTTGGCAATCTAGCTCAACATGACTAGCGCGTTAGTTAACTACGCCACCGAGGCAGGTTGGTTGGTGTGTTATTGAATGTACATTATTACTCTACCTTAATCCCCCATGTCTAGTGTATGAATAAGATATACCTCCATTGGGCTGTATCTTGTATGTCTGGAGCTGATAATTGAATATGACCACTTCCTTCATAATATATTACAAAATATGGAAACAGCCAAAGGACATGTCTCGTACTGTATTTATTTGCTCAAACTTGTGATGAGTTTATTTCATAAAGGGTGATTGTGTACTACAAACAATTCTCTAAGAAGTTTAACATGCTCATTACTACTCCCTCATTGTTGACTTGACGCCTGACTGTTCTTTCATTGATCGGCTGGCTTTAGTCCTACGTTATATAGCCCTGATGGGGCATTTCCAAAAGAATGTCTGTTCAAGCTTCTCCCTGGAAATTCACACTCATTTAGCTCCTAAGAAGAGGCTGTGATGAATTACTGTCTTTCAGAATTGGACTTAAACACACTAAGTTTTGTTGGAGACAAAGCTATGACAATGCGTATAACATGTCGAGTTACTACTCAGGACTCCAATCTAGAATTTAAAATCAAAATTTGCTAGCTGAATAATATGTTTGTTACCTGTGCTATCCACTCAATGAATCTAGTGGGATCTGCTGATGAATGCTACACTAAGGCTGTAGTATTTTTCAGATTTAGTCATATAACTTTTTTCCTCAGCATCAACCCACAGGTGGAATATTTTAAAAATATATCTTAAAAAAAAAACCAATACTTCTGTGGTATAAGCTCTATCTGAAACTCGTTGGTCTGCTCAAACAGATGTCTTGAAAACTTTAGTATGAGGATTTAAAGAAACTCAAAACGCTCTACAGGACCTGTCTGAGGACTCTTTCATGAGACCATCAACTTGGTTGGAAGCTCAAGTTTCCTCATTTTTAAAATGCTTTCCTTTCTCTATTTTAGGATGATATTTTAGAGAGGGTCAGTTAATGTAGAGACAATTTACTAAAACAAAGATCTCAATCTTGTAGCAGCCATTAAGCAACTTTAAACATTGAAAGAGTTTTTGAGTAGAAAAAGAATGAATTCTAAAGCTACGAACAATCTGCTTTGATTATTTGTGGATAAGAAACACCAAAACACACAAACTTAAAGTGTTTGCGAAGGAAGAGCAAAGTAATGACACTATAAAGGCGAGAACAAAAGTTGGAACTGGTGTATTTCTCAAAATCATTGATTCACACATAGCTAACGTGGCAAGAAGGAATAAAGCCTATGAGGTATTGACAAATCGCTTTGCAGTATTGTCTCTTTTAGTATCACCTAAGGTGGCGAACAAAAATATAATGGTAGCTGCACTGAAATTAGCACATTGTTATCCAGAAGATATTAATAGCGATTTTGGGAATGAGTGCTCTTATTTCAATATGTACAGTACTTTGAACTAAAAACATTGCCAACGATACCAGAACTGTACTGTTACATAAGACATAACAAGCTCCAATATCCTTTACCTAGCCTGGAGATTGTGTTAAGAACTTTCATTACTTCACCAGTCCCTAACTTTACAGCGGAAAGAGGGTTTTCTGTTTTAAGCAAAGTGAAGAACGCTGAAAGATCAGTTTGTGTGGACAGTAAGCTAAGGGCGCTAGTGTTAATGTACTCCGAGGAGATTGTAACTCAACAAACAAACTTTGATCAGACCAAAGGAAGAAAAAGGAATATTTAATTTAATTTGTTATGTGAGTACTTACTTTTTTTAAGTTTTACTCTTACTCGGTAAATACAAATTATTCTTTACACATTTAGGCCCTACAAGGTATTTTATTTTAAATGATTATAGGCCTAGTAAATATTTATATTATGTCTATCAATAATAATAACAAATCACATGGGTGCTCGATATCAGTTAGAGGACCAGTTAAGGGAAAGGGGAGGGGAAGGGGGTGCCTGAATTTACTTTGTCCAGGGTGCCAATCATCTAAGTGTGGGATCTATACAGTCCACAGCTAGTTCGAGTCGGAAGAAGCTTTAACTATCAGACTATATCTACCTGAACATGATTTAAATTAATATTAATTGGCCTGCTTCGATGGCCGCATTGTCTAATGCATCGCTCTCACAATAGACTAAACTGCCGATGATAGGGAGATTGGGATTCGAATCCCGGTCGCGTGTACTGAGGGTGATTTTTCCTAAATGATTTTCCACTTTCTCATGCGGGTGCACTTCATCTAAATTCAACCTTCTTCATTTCTAACTCACTAGGATAATTTATTACATAGGCGTATAGCCTGAACAGGTTATATAACCTTTTGCTAGGAAAAAAAGTAACAATCAACTTTTATGTTCATTTATGTGGTTGAATTGTCTCAGATGTCAGTCTCATAGCAAATTGGACTCCCGATGACAGGGAGATTAGTGTTTGAATCTCTATCAAGTGTAATGTGGGAGTTTTCCCCTAAATCTTTTTCTTTTATCTCTCCACGCAAATTAAGGTATACCTCAGTTTTATCTTCTGTGGTGCTGACTGACAGCTCACAGCTGACTTCTGACGGCTTTGAAAAGCTACCAGACCAAAT
>CABFWO010003899.1:0-76112 GCA_902155825.1 Timema genevievae | reverse complement strand
AATGCAGGGGGCTGGTGGAGGGCTGGTGGAGACCTTGCAACTACCCTCCCATCTCACCTGGTGTAATGCAGGGGGCTGGTGGAGACTTTGCAACCACCCTCCCATCTCACCTGGTGTAATGCAGGGGGCTGGTGGAGACCTTGCAACTACCCTCCCATCTCGCCCGGTATACATACAGTACAGTGGATAGATAGTTGACAAGTACTATAGGCTTGTGGTAATCTCAACCTTCCCCATTCCAATACCTAGCTGTGTTATTTGTGTATGTGTCTTATCTGATTTAGATTGTTTACCTCATCACATTAAAGTATAATATTACTTTAGATAAAGTATCGGTTTTTATTCCTCAGGTACAACTTTATTTCCTCTCGATAAGATGTACTTTTCGTAACTCAGACAAACAGCCACCCTCTTTAATCTGAGCTATCGAAAGTTTACCTTATGTTGTTGTTTGAATACGGATTAAAGACATGTTTCTTATTATAGTTACTACAAAGTGCGTGTGACCGTGGAAAGTGATAGCCAGGAGGAACTTTACAAGGCGTACAACAAACTACTCTCTGTTCTAGAGCAAGGTAAGAACCTGTCACTCTGGTATAGCTGCTAGCAAGAGAGCATTTCTTGTTTGATCCTGGACCTTATCTTCGGGGTTAAATATTCACTAGTGGTTTCTTAGAGATTGGAATAAAAATACTTTCATTTTAGCCAGTGCCTTCCATATCTTTCAGGAATGCTAGCTTACATCCAGCCCTGTCAGTTTTAGTGTTAAATGGTTAATTTAATTCATGTACTTACAAACTTTACTATCATAAAGTGAGTGTTCTCCTAAGTACTATTAATACAGTCCAATTTTCATAAGAAGGACCATCTGACTAGAAAAGCTACCAGATCTAATTTCAGGCATTCATATGTAAAGTCATGTGATCTGCAACTGTTACTTTTGATAAATATCATCAATACCTATAAAATAGCACCAATAAAAGATTTTTACCCCTAAAACATTTGTTTGTTTTTTCCTAATAGGCCCTTCCTAAGAAAATGGGACTGTACCACACAAACAAAGGAGAAAGAGTAAAATTTAGTAATTTTGGCTCACTAGGTTTTTTTTTTTTGTAACTCTTAAAATTGAACTACAATTTGAAGGTTGTAACACCAGTCTCAACATTGATTTTTTCTAAAATAGGCTTGATTTAAATTGTATTCTTATGTTACCAATAATTTTATACCTTTAGCAAACTATTTTGGATTTATGTTAGATAAGTTGACATATCTTTCTCCAAATTAAGTAATAAAATGTATGAATATTATTTTTTTTAATTGCTTCTCAGTGACGCTTCATGCTATATGCATATAATGTAAACTAATTGCACAAATGTGTTAGGGGTGAGTAAGGTTGAATTCATAGGAAGTTTACCCACATTTGCGTGGAGGAATAGTGGAGAACCCACTCTGATTACACCCGCTCAGGTTTATAACCTTTATCTCCGTGTCATTGGCAGTCCAGTCTACTGCGAGAGTGACGCCTCAGACCAGGGGTCTCCAATCTTTTTGGTATGCAGGCCACATAATATATTTTACACATTTTCACGGGCGGGCCAAAGTTAAAATAATAATATATTTTTATAAATGAATGTGTAACATTAGTTTGGATCATTTTGGTGAAATCAGCATTATTTTATCCAGACCGAAAGAGAAATGTAACAATTACAAAGAAAGGCAGCAGGGCATACATATTTTCAAGAAAGAGAAACTCAGTACTCTGATATAGCAATGGGAGGTTTCAATCGTAACTTACAAACCATTGAGTCTCGCATAACAATATCAAATGAAATGATGGAACTGCTTTTTTAATTTCAAGATATTGCTAATCTGAAGTTTCAAACTTGATGTGCTCATTAGCAGAATGGACTTCAAATGATTATCAGATAACTCTTTTCAATAGTTGGAGTTAACATAAATAATACTTCATTCTTGAGAATTTATGTTCACACAAGTTGTTTTACCAAACACTGACAAAACTCCACAAGAAAATTGCTTCAAATTCAGAAACTGCCCAGGCTGCAAAGATTTATAAAATTGTATCAGATTTCCTTCTTTATGCATGTTTCAGCATGCCATCTGATTCAATATCAATAATTTCCATTTGAAACTGACTTTGTATTGCTTAAACATTGCTGTCAAATTGATTTTAAAACAGCCTTATTTCATCTATGTTTCTGATATTATACTATTTCCCCTTGTTCCTTTGACCTACCATACCTCATCTCTAGCACAACAATCTGCCCCTGTTCACATTAACTGATCCGATCTAATGGCAAGGCTACCTAAAATAACTGTATTTATAATTTAAATTTGTTACAGATTGTCTGATAGACTTTGATAAAAATCCACTTGAGAATGCTCATGATAAATTGATTGAACTAGTGAAGAAACAAAATAAAGATATTTTTAAAGACGCAGTGGGAATTATGGAACATTGTTGTCAGAATTACAGGTAGGGAAACATTAATCATTAATGTCATAGCGTATTTGTAAAATATTTATAAAATACAACTTTCTTAATACTGAAATATACAGTTATACTTTTAAAAAGTGGTGTTTATGTCATAGTAATCCATTTTAACCAATTTTTAATTAGAGATACTTTTGGATTAGTTTGTTTAAGCACAAGCATGCTTTTGACAATTTAAAACCAACAAATTTAATTAAACAAGATGAAGGGGGTAAATTCAAGGCGATACACATATAAAGAGGATTAAAAGACAAAGAATAGTAATAAACACCATCTAGTAAAATTAACAAAACAATGACTGAATCTGCATGAACTAACATTTTCTCTAGCAAACTATTAATACATTATTGTTAGTTTAGTTATTTATCAAACCAAATAAATATTTTGACCAAATCTTGTTTTGTGCTTTCCTAATGTTTTAAACTTGAGTTACACTTATAAATAAACTATATTAATGTTTTATCGCCGACACAAAGTATTACTGTCAGCAGTGGTAGATTGGCAGGTTCCAAGCAGCCTGAGAATACATAATACATACAGTATATAATATACAAGCACATTTATAAATACCACTGAAGCTATGTTTCAGTGTAAGCTGAAGTGGAGAAGAGGAACATTTATATTTTTATTATTAGTAAATTTAATTCCAAGGCCATTTCAGCTACATTATCGATGGTTATGTCACTATTCACTTCACATAAAACATCAATTTCTATTTTCTACTGCAGGACAAGAGCAAAAATACTTTTTTTTTAACTGTTAGACAGTAACTGGGAATCTATTTTTGTAATATTTCTGTCACTACTTGTGTATATTACAACGCTAGTAATAGTCACTATTCACTAAACAAATGCTTTCACGTTTGGCTTAAGAAATTGTTTACAAAAAAACACCAAGTAACAACAAACAGGTCATTTTTATATTTAATGCCTTCAAATAGCTTCACAAATTATGATTTTGGGCATCTTCAGATATACTCACTGGAACTTTTGATTACAATCTAATAAAAACAATAATTTATTGAAATGATGGATTTATTTTGGTTTAAAATGGCCACAACACTGGCCCACTGAGAAATCTCCCGGTGTCCCGGCAGCCCAGTCCACCCCTGACTGTCAACATTGGTACACCGTTATATTTTAAGGGTAGAAGGAAAAAGAGGTCAAATATTAACTCGAATTGAGTTAATGCCGCCATTTGTTAATATAATCATGAGACCTTTGAAATGCTCTCTAGATTATGTCATATCTAAATTAATTGATTTAAAAAGGCTTTTGTTGGGCTCCTTATAGGGTTTAGTATATAATTAGTTGTCCTAGAAAATGTATGTAATGTGACTTCCCCCCTTTTTCCCTTCATTTGTTAATTAGATTGCCTTAGTGTCAGTTTGATGACAATTAGCAACTTATACCTCAGTTTTAGCTTATATGGTGCTGACTGACAGTTCACAGCTGACTTCTGACAGTCAACATTTAGGTATATACCTAAATTTTGACTGTCAGAAGTGACAACTGCTAAAGACATGTTTTTTGCAGATTATATGGTTCGGCGTAGGGATACATAATTTGGTCTGGTAGCTTTTCAAAGCCGTCAGAAGTCAGCTGTGAACTGTCAGTCAGCACCACATAAGCTAAAACTGAGGTATATATTAACTTCATTACATGATGAAATCACCCAACCTTAGGTCAGAAAGTTACTTTCTTAGTAAGATCAAGCCCATTTTTTGCAGTAGTAAATTTTTATCCCTGACAATAATAAACCTTGGGACACACTAATGGGGGAGCGTGCCGCCAACTCAACTAAAATGGAGGATTGATACTGTTGCCTGGACCTGCTAGTGCTGCTTTATTCTTTTCACTTCAAACTCAATTTATTAATTTATTTGAGTTTATTTCTCAGTTAACATTTTATTAACCCTTTTTGGAGGTTTTTATTTTTATTTTATCTAAACTAGCTACACCAGGACTTATCTCTGTCATGTGAATGTCTTGATTACAGACCTGCCGAAGTGTGTGTTTATTTTGATGGCAGTCTAGAATCTACTGTGACTCTCCACCTGTATTATGCATTGCTCTCCAAACTGTCTTGTAGCACAAAGATTCAGGCTATGAACGTGAAGGATACTACTATACCTTCCCAAAACCTCACAACATATATTCAAGAGACATGTGACAGGTGAGGATGACTTAAGGGCCTTAATTACCTTTTAATCAGCAAAGTCTGTTGCGTGGATAGAGTTCCTGGTCTACACCTACTAGGTTCTATATCTAGCCCTTGTGCTAATTTGAACATCTGAATAAAGTTTCTTTCTTAACGGACTGTATAAGTTGGACATTGAAAAAGTCTTAGTAACCCATCATTTTGTCCTTATTTTTATTTTTAGATCATTGTAACCTTTTCTGCAAATAAATGCAAATTATCTTAATTTGATTCCTATTTATAGGAAAGCCAAGGATGGTGGATTTATAAGCAATAAGGTTGTAGATATAAGTCTGTTTTTTTCTTTGACTTAGGTTATTAGGCTAAATACCACCTCGGTTCTGCATAGTTATGAACCTTTAGTAAATCATAGGTTAATTTATATTACATTAGAGAAAAGCAAACTCATTACCATAGACCAGTCAACAAATTAAAGAGTTTCTTGTTCAGGTATAACTTGGACATGTGTACTTTCCATTGTCCTGTTGAGGAAGGAATCACAGCTCTAGTGACCAAGAACCAAACTATCAAAGTCATCATTCAAGGTCACAGATCATCAAATCAAAGTAAGCTATAATTATTGCAGTATTATTGTACTTTTAAAGGCAGATCATCCTTTGTTTCTTATATTAAAATATTAGCTTTTAGTTTAATTTTATTGGCTATAATTCCAATGTTTTTTGTTTCACTCATTAGCTAACACATTGTCCTTTCAATGTGCAATCTCTATTAAACACTAGCCAACCACTTTTGACAAACTCCAGCTGAGACACATTTAACGTTCATTCACTGTAAAGTAAATGAAATATATATGTGATTAAAAATTCTATAAAAGTGGTGTGCCAGTTAGCTGTTTCTATAAAATATAAATACTAACAAAAAAATTTTTTTTTAATATAAGACAAATTTCTTTCTTTACCAATAAAACTAAAATGTTGTTCCTAAATGACAGTTGACCTCCCCTTTGAGAGACATAAACCATATTTGTGAAACCAAACAGTTTGTTTATGTCTTACAAGTATAATATTTGTCTGTATTTATTCTCAGAGACATGCGAGAAAATTGTCGAGACTGACAGTGGATCATTTCAGCTTTTGTTGGTAAATCCTATCACCAATTGGCAAGAGGTTGACATACTGGGCTTCATTCACTTTCTCTATCTGCCGTACTGCTCTTTATATGATTAAGGAATAGTGAAATAATCTAATTGATCAATTTTAGGAGTGATGTACCTGTATAGTATTAAGTACATAATTCAAAGGTTCCATGTAACGTTCCTGATAGTTTCATGTACCTAATAAATTTAAAATGTCTCAGTTAAAACTTAGAGTATCTGAGTACTATATTTAAAGATTTTATAAAGAGAAACCAAAGTATTAGTTCTGAGAAATAAACTGAGTAATTTTTATAACAAAACTCAACCAAGAGTCATCATAAGATAGTAATTCATTAGCCAAATGAACGATCAAAACCTAGTATTTTATGACTGAATGTAAATATTGCATACTTGTTTAGATTGGCTGTAACTTTAATATCATTTATAGTTTTTATGTGGATATAATAAAATCAACAAATTATCTGTGGTTATTTTAATATGATACATTGTAACCCTATATAACTTTGAAAAACTATCTTTATACATAGATAGTTTGAAATATTTTTGATGTAAAAAATAAAACTAATGACAACTAGAAAAGCAGCCAAGTTAATTCTAATTTATGTTGGTTGTGCATCTTACATATGTCTTCAACGAACATATACACACACAAAGATGACATCCAAACTTGGTGTTTGACCTTATCGTTGCAAGAGCTAGGCAAAGTGCCAGACCTGATTGATACACATTACAGACATACTTTGATAAACATAGTCACAAAAAATAATGAATTTTGTAAAGCGAATCAATTTTAACAAAGGAATAAATTATAATTTGATGAGTAAAACTGTGCATAATTTATTTTTCTAGTATTGTATAGTTAATCAAATTAATCATATTACAGTTGTTTTAAATTTTAATCCACGAAGTAAAGTTATATTTTCATACAGAAACCTGTAGTTTTTATTAAAAGTGTTCCATACCTTGTTTGGTCCTCCTTCCAGATTCAAATTGTTTATTTATTTCAGTGATTTAGATTTATTTAATTTTTTTCCTTTGTGACCTTTCACAAAATTACTGAACAAATGACATTGGTGTCCTTAAGACTTTCAGAACTCGATTCTGCACAATAATTATCCAGATGCTTGTGAAACATTGCTAGATGGGTTCGAGGAATATGTCAAGGTAAGTTCAAACGTTTTTATTTTCGACATACATTCATACAAAAATTAATTCTCAACATTTATAACAATTTGCAACAAGTTCATGATATGTTAATGCATTATTTGTATTTGAAGTATTTGTACATTGTAGATTCAAGTTGGAATACTAATCAAGTGTATCAATTACACCCCTATTTGTATACTCTCTCTTGTAGTTGGGACAAGATTGTAACGATATTGATATGGACCGCTCTCATATATTTAAAAAGTCATGGATGAAGGTATTTTTCTTCAATAAATTGTATGTAAATTATCCTTTTAAGATTTCATCCATGGAGAATCACGCGCTTTTCAGAAATAATGTAGAAGGATTGCACCATTAAAACTTATTTGTTATTTCAAAATTTAACTCCGTTGTATTTACCAAACAAGCAAGAGACGTTAGTTCCCTATACCTCAATAGGAAGCTAGCCTTCAAGACACCTGTCACAGGGACGCTTTCGATTTGTTGGTTTTGACACTGGTTACGAGAGGTCCAAGGGGTAAGAGGTATGTCATATATAAGCTGCTTGTGCGTATGAATATAATGAATATATAGAGTAGTCACATAAATCTACAGAGTGCCGGCGACATAAACCTTGGGTATGTGTAATGTCACGACAGTACTACTAACTTATATACAAAGAATACACAGAAAATAATCCTGTATTTCAAGTAAAATTGTATAAGAAGATAAAATCACTCCAATAAATTGTGTGCAACATTAACAGTTGTATTTATTCAAGTAAAATATCGTAATACTTGGCGCTTGATTACGGGGCTATTATTACCAATTCTCACAAATTAACCACAACCGTAATAATATAATAATTGGCGCTTGATCACAGGGCTATAAATACTAATTATATCTCCAATAACACCATATTATTATAATTGACGCCCAATTGCAGGGTCAAACAAACAGTAACAAAATAATTGGCGCTCGATCACGGGACTATAAATACCAATTATTTTCCAATAAAACCGTATCATCATAAGATGAATCAAGTGTACCCTTATTTGCATATTCTATATTGTAATTGGTAAAGTGTACGGCTCTCGGATGAAACAAGGCTATACGTAACTGAGGCTGGCAGAGTTATATCTGAATAACTAGATAGAGTGTAATTCTGTCCAGTAGCTCTTAACATCTTCATACCCGCCTCTCATGATATTTTACTTGTTTGGAAGTCTACTTGTGTACGCGTGTAGCTGTCATAAATACACAGCTTATTTGTGATGTGTTCTAAAAACCAGAAAATCTATTGTGGCGTTTTCGACTGCCAACATTTATTATC
Source organism: Timema genevievae (assembly GCA_902155825.1). NCBI lineage: Eukaryota > Metazoa > Arthropoda > Insecta > Phasmatodea > Timematidae > Timema > Timema genevievae. The sequence goes on along the minus strand of CABFWO010003899.1, from coordinate 67,805 downwards.
TCAATGACATTCTCCAACGCAATTTCTTCATTTGGGCTTAGCTCAACTGTCTTCTTTCATGGGCTTTTTGATTTTGTGTGTCAAAAAACTTAGTGGTGCTTCAAAATTTATAGAATCTTCTTCAACTTCAGGATGCTCTATTTATTAAGTCTGAAAAGCAAAATTTGCTGTCATAATCACAGTTCATTTCATAGAGATCATCGATGGCTAAAAGGCAAAAGTGCAATCAACATTTTCCTAGGAAGTAATAGAAATTAGAGTAATAAGAATCGATGTAGCCTGCTCGGGGGTTTTTACTAGTATATACATCTTTATTTAAATAATAAATCTAAATATTCTATTTCTTTCTTTATCATATGCCATCATCCGACGATGAGTGGAGTACAATAATCAAAAAACATCAAAGATCGTTTACTGAAATAGATTTTCATTTAATAAATCGAATCGAAGGTTCCCACCATTAACATATTCCAAATTAATGACTAGTTGCAGAACATAAGACTAGATGTATCCAGAAATATTAGCAAATCTCCTCAAACACTTGGATGATTATTTTGTTTATGACTCTGCGATGTCAGCTTATATTTTCTATTGTTTAAAACATCCCCACACCCCTATTGCAAGAACTTGTGAAATATGACCATTTCGAAAAAACACCATCTCTCTCCCTCCCTTCTGGAACAAATATAATATGGTGCAACTTAAAGACAGAAAAGCCTCTAGAAGGATTTCATTCAAACTATATACACACAAAGAAGGCTCTTCTCTTCATCCGGTCCGCAACCTTACCGTAGGAACAGTCTGTGTCAAACTATTATCAAATATTCAAAGTCGTTCTATAACCTGACAAAGTAAAGATCTGTATCTCATTAATCTCAAATTTTCTCTCGTCAAACAACCTTACAAGAACAGTCCACGATGCGTTAAGCTGCCGTATCAGGTGTGCAAATAAAATTACTCTGAATAATCTGGATTTAAATTAATAACGTATTTTATTATAAATAATATCAATACCAAAACCATATAATCATCATGACAAACTCCAACACAGGACTCCCAAAGAAGAGAATCATACAATCCCTTACATTCTCACTTCACTATTTGGCTCGACAACGAGGACATCCAGAGGAGGACTCCCCAAAGAGCACAGAACGAAAACATCACTCTTCAATTGAGGATGGAACTTTCCAAATTATGTTGGCTCAATGGATCCAAAGCATATAGCAATTGTTTGTCTACCAAATAGTGGAAGCATCTATTTCAATTACAAACATGTTTTCATCATTGTATTATTTGCTGAGGTAAACACACAATACCAATTTATTTATGTTCATTTGGGATGTCAAGGAAGAGTATCTGACAGAGAGGTATATAGACAAACCATATATGCAGGGGCGGATTTACGACTCTGCCGCCCATAGGCAATAGATAATTTGCCGCCCACTTTTCCTACCTTAATTTCTAACCTTCTAAATCCCCGTTTTACCCTTGCCACCCCTCATACACCGAAATATATATATATATATATATTATATACACAAGTGATCTGTGAAATGACAGATTAAAAGTTCTTACTTTATTTGATTATTTATTATAGTGAGGTTTTAAAAGTATTAAGAATCCAAGCAAAGACTTAAAAAGTTAAAATAAATAGTCTTACACTATCCCACCACACAAATTCAAATATTATTTAATTTAACAATACAAAGTTTGCATTAGGAGACACGTTACTACAAATTAAATATTAGCAATGTTACTACAAATTAAATATTAGCAATAGTAAAATATTCGATAATAACTTTTGCCTTGTTTTCTGCTGAGCGAACTGGTCGATGATACCAGACAACCATTTTATCCAATAAGTGACCTTCAATTAAAATTATTTTCAGTGAATTAAGACGATCTTCAGTCATGTTGATACGCAGATACAGCAAATCACAACAATCACACACACGATGAAGCCATAAAATTATTTTAACTGGTAGAAAAAAATATATATTTTCTTTCATCATTCAAAATTTGACGCCCCTAAAATCTGCTACCGTAGGTACTTGCCTACTAGGCCTATGTATAAATCCGCCCCTGCGTATATGAAAAGTCTCTATAGGATCACACACTAAAATTAGCTGATCCTGAACCTCTTCCTGAAAGAGAAAGGCTAATTCCAAATGTTTTTCTAGCTGATGATACAATTTCATTACTGGAAATATTTTTAAACCTTATTCTCTTGATTTGAATTTTAGGATTGCCTAAACGTGTTTGTAACTATAGAATATCAAGAGCACGCAGAGCTGTGGAAAATACATTTGGTTTATAATCTTTAGTTTTTTCGAATCTTACATACAACTAGGTATTGACTTCAAATTGGAAAATACACAAGAAGTCGTTATGACCTGTGCGTATGTACACATTTGTTTGCGCAAAAGCCCACAGTACGAAAATTTATATTCATCACCTGAAATATTTGATAACGAAGATGCTAATACTGGAATAATAGTCCCATGATCATGGCAAAACAATTAAATTAATCTAACAGCCCTATAATATTACCAGGAAATCCAAGAACAAGAGCCAAAGAAGTTAGAGAAGAATGTATGCACTATATTATGACTAATATAGGGTAATATGGCAAGACAGGTATTTAAATTGAAATCTAATAATACAAAAATTAAAATCAATAAAAATGAATAAATTATCTCATTTGTTGTTTTTTCACTTCCCACACCGCTTTCTGCAATGTCCCGGGATGGTATAAATGGCATCGCTTTGTATGCAAACCAGGTCACTGCCACTATCCTTTTTAGTATTCTGATCTTTGATATAAGTGACTGTTTAACAGCTGCCATTTGGGATACTGGAATGAACTCTTGTGAAAACTTGGGTTCGTGTTGTTTTCTTAAGGTCAACCTCACCTGGCCCTTCTAGCCCACCGAGATTATCCGGATAGTACAAAATGAGTTAGGGCAATAAACAAACTAATCTAGGGACAGAATCATTGACCCTGACTATAAACTAATAAATAGAGCTTAATATTTGTTTTAGGTTAATATACAGTAGTGTGTCTAGTAAGAGTGTTGTTTTATGTATTATTATCAATCATCACCTTTTAGGTTTAATTTGATCGGTTTGCTCAGGGTTAAATAGGGTGGTATAATAAATATTAATATTTATTCACAATATTGCTTTTTTTTGTATGATATAGCTAATATTTCAGTGTATTGTAAACCTCACTAAACATATTAAATATTTCCTCTCCCTTTTATCTAATGCCATTCTGACTTCACTCAGATGTCTCGTAGAAATGGATCCGATCTCACCAATATTTTACTGAGCAATATGGTCGAAGGCAAAGCGAAATTTAATTTTTAAATCCCACTCCCTCTAAACACTGTTCCATATGGCTAACTAGTAACTACCCCCAGCTCAAGCCCAATTTTATAGACTTTGCTGTCAGTGGAACTAGTGGGTTGGGTCATGAGGCAATTTTGGTAAAAGGGAGGTTGAACTGGAAGAATACTTACAGTTGGTATCACAACTCATATTTGTTTGGTAGGGTAGACTAAAGGTGTGTGGGGGTGGTGGGGTTGGCGTGTGTGTGTGTGTGTGTGTGTGTGTGTGTGCGTGCGTGCGTGCGTGCGTGCGTGCGTGCGTGCATGCGTGCGTGTGTGTGTGCTTGTGCGTGTGTGTAGAGAGATAGATAATTATATTCTTTGCTGCGGTGATTGTTTCTGTTGTTTGTTTTGGTATTGTTTATTGTTGCAAAGGATGAACTAGGATAAATTTTTGTATACATTGTATTTGGCACCATGCAAACAGGTTGACAAAAAAGTGGTCGACAAGCCTTTAAAATGCTAAAAGGTACAAGTGGTCGACAAACCCTTAAATTTAAGGTTGGATATCCAAGTCCAAAAAGCCCTCAGGGTACAACCCTGGATACAAAGTTTTAGCCCAATCGGTAAAATGGTTTCGGCTCTAGCCCAAGTCAAGGTACAAACAGTCAGACGGGATTGCGAAAACAACTTTTTTTTGTTTCAGGGGGTCATAAAAGTCAAAATTTATAAAAATTTCGAATTTTTGACGATCACATGATTCTCGCTTCGAGGTGTCGAAAGAAAGTAAATATTTGTTTACAAAACTTTGTTACCTGCAGCGGTACTCTAGCCGTTGGTTTGATCGCCATTTATGGGGAGGTCGAGGTTCTAGTCTCGTATGCGTGAACTTAAGATGTTTTTCCCTCTAAATATATTTATATACATTTAACGGTTTTCCACAAGTGATTTATCATTCTGGTTTTTCAATCTTCACTCCATGCAATTGTGGATTCACTTCCTCTTAGCTACCTTTCTCATCACTACCCATTCAAATTAAGCTGTTAATAACTTGTGTGCTAAATGAAACAATTAAAAAAAGAAAAACTTCGTTCTATATTGCTTATAATCATAATATAATAATAAATTCATGATTTTAAATGGAAACGTGGTTTACCGACTTCTATTTAATTTAATTTTTTTTTAGATCTTAGAATACAATGTTCTTGTTAGTATGGTGTTCAAAAAAGTTTAAAGTAGGGTGTATTTTTAAAGTGAAGTAGGCGTATAGTGTGTAAATTCTATTTAATCCAAATAAAATTTTTAAAATTACAATTCTTAGTCAACTTTGGCTATCTTTTTCTGACTCATTAAATTTTTTATCATATTTCCAATTTTTTTAACAGTCTAGAACAAACTGTGGTTTTCACTTTGGTTTTTCTATCTTCTGTATAAACAAATTTTGATGCACTTATTTTAATTCCAACCGCCTTATACCATGTATTTAAATACTTAGCATAAGTAGCGACCATAAAAACTATGTCACTGAAAAATAACAAAAAGAAATGGCTAAATTGTTTTAAATATAGGGAAGAAAATATATATTTATATATTTCTACAGTAATAGATCAACTAAATAAAAATGTCACAATTAACTTAGAAAAATGATACTTTAACATGGGTTCGAGCCCTTGTCCTTTGACTTTGGACATCATTCTTTAAGACCCCGAGATTGCGACTCAAAACTCTGCATCACTCCTTACTCCTTAGAGAGTACATCGATGATAGCCTGTTTTTTGTTGAGTATCAAGCAACAAAGTTGAAAGGATTAGGGGGGGAGGGGGGCTTGGTGGCTGCCTGGATTAACTGTGAAATGTAAGGACACTTTGAAGGAGGGATCGGTGTGGTGGCTGCCATAGCTACAATAGCGCACCTCTAGTGAGGTGATAATACATAGTACTACTTGGAAGAACGATATGCAAAACCTCGATATGTCCATCCGAATTTTAAGAACAATACACACTACTACAAAATGTGATGTTGTAAAAAATTTACAAAAAGATATCAATATTTTGACTTAGGTGCTTGCAAAAGAACTGTTTTGGTAAAAAAAAATTGTTAACCGATGACCAGACTGACACCCTCTGTGGTCCCTCGCTGATTTGAGCCCCTGTGCCTGGGCACTACGGTTACCCTCCAGCACAAGTACCCGACCACACGTTCAAGCCCACGCGGCCCCCAACACGGGAGTAGTAACCCCTCTGAATAGATATTATGTCAGCCTCGATAGCCCTAAAACCAAACCATATATACTATGAATCGGCCCCATTGCAATAACAACGCTGACACATTATTTTGAGGTGTCAGCTGTTACGTCCCATCATTCATCAAAACAAGTTTAACTAGACCAGTTCTGTCGTTCACTCCTTTCGATATTATAAAGTTAATTTAAACAAACACCCCAATTTAAGGCAGGTTGGTTAAAGTTTAACATTTCTTTTAGGTTAATATTATTATTATGTTATTGTATTCCTTATCGGTATTATTTTCTATCATCACCATTTAGACTTAATGTGATCAGTTTGCTCGGGGTTAAATGGGGTCGTATGGTAAATATTAAAGTTTCTTTAGAATATATTTTGTTTATTGTGATCTAGCTAATATGTCAGTGCATTGTAAACATCACTAAACATAGTAAAAACAGTCAACTTTCGATTCTACGACCCCGGGAATAACGTCCCTCTCGAAGTAACGGCCCTTTTTTGGGGAGCCGTGAAAAATGTGGGAAAAAAGGTCGAACATCTTTAAGGAAATCGGCCGTAAAATGTGTTTGTTGCACTTAATTAGGTCGCTACGTTGCGGTTATATTTGTGAGCGCTGTATTACTAGTAACTGGGGGGGTTCAGGTATAAAAAATAGACACCACCCCATCAATGCCCGCCAATAGCACTTGACTCTGTCCACCCCTCCCACAAGCAAGACAATGTTTCTTCCCGCGCGACTCTCGCTACATCACACGCCAGGCTTGTTTTTGCCATTGCTATTTTAATTCTCGATTTGGTTACGTTTTTGGTTCGATTTTTTATGACCTACGCTATTGTTTTTCCCATTGTTATTTTGATTTGGTTACGTTTTTAGTTTGATTTTGTGAACGATTTTTGATGACCCACGTTATTTTTTTTATTTGATACAAACTTATAATTTCGACGAAATGAGTGGAAAGAGGACAGGACCTTCTTGACGCTCATGAAGAAGTACAAGATCATCCATGAAGTGGATGAGAAGAAGATTACAAAGACTGAGATTGCGCAGCGGTATGGCATCCTGAAGTCAACACTTTTCACGATTCTCAAAATGAGAGAAGAAATTGTGAATGAAGTGCAGAAGGAAGGCTAAAAATTTGAAGGGTGGGACGCACGCGAATCTGGAGCGGGCTATGCTAGAGTGGTTCAGCCAGCATAGAGCGCAAAACGTGCCTATAAACGGACCGATAATGCAGAGGAAGGCCGATGAATTTGCCCTGAGGTTGGTTATAGAAACTTTAAGTGTTCAAGTGGGTGACTAGAGCATTTCAAAGTGCGTCACAGAATATCCAGCCATAAGGTCATCGGTGAAAGTGTATCTATCGACCCAACACTGGTGAGGGAGTGGATGCCCTTGCTCCGAAACATCCATAGGCGTTATCAGCCTCAAGATGTATACAACGCTGACAAGCTGGGGATGTTCTACAGCCTCATGCCATATAACACTCTTGCTGTGAAAGAGGATAAGTGAAAGGTTGCGAAGAGGATCAAAGAGCGCCTCGCCGTTCTTCTGTGCTGCAACATGAACGGCAGCGATAAGATGAAGCCTCTCGTGATTGGTAAGTTCAAGAAACCCAGGGGTTTCAAGGGCAACATCCTGCCTTGTGACTATTATTTTAATAAGAAGGCATGGATGACCTTGGGGGTGTTCACGAGGTGGCTTCAAGGCTTCAATTCGAAGATGGATGCTGCAAATAGCAGCCCCTGGACCAGGGGATAATCCAGTAAGTGAAGGTGAAGTTCCGTGAAATGCTTGTGCGTAGTATGGTGTGGAATATTGACATGGTCGAGGAGGTCAAAAAGTGGGACGTATTCAGGGCCATAGAAGGAATCGTCGCCGGTGGTAATCGCCAACTGTTTCCAACACGCCCACTTTGTCCTACCAGTCAACGAAAAGGCTGCCGTCCGTTTGCTTCCCACCGCTGCCAGCGTTGAAGACCTAGATGACCCGCCGCCGGTGGACGCCAATTCCCAGCCAGGCCCCTCCATGGAACCGCAGCCTGGCCCATCAACAGCACCTTCATCTGCCCCCTGACTTTCACTCGGCCGTGCAACGAGGAAACATGGCAGAGAGTATCCCCACTGCACGTATTAGGAGTACATAGCAGCAGACGATGACATCAAAGTTTGGGACAGCCTCGACGACATCGATATAATCAGGGAGTAGCAGGAGTTCGGTGATGAAGAGGGGTAGGAATAAATGGAAGAAGATCCTGAAGAAATGGAAGAAGAGCCTGAAGACATCCCCACGACCAAAGATGTCCTGAAAGCCAGGGACGTCTACTCAAGAGCACCTAAGGGCCAGGGTACTGTTATGTAGTATGCCAGAAGGCTGCGAGTTTTGTTCTTTGCTTTGTATTTTTTTCCGTTTCCGATACTCTCAACCATATACTGGCGGCGCTAGGCTGAGTCCTTACTCTAATGGCATATTATATCTATTACCATCATGTCTACATCTTTCAATTATCAATAACTTCCTCAGCCCACAACTATAGTTAAGTTACAACAACTGGCGACGAGTGATTATTGATTGTTTTATTTCAAGAACCCTGAGTTTATTTTGTGTCTAGTATCGTGTGTGTAACTCTCGTGTGTGCAATTTTCGTACGCCAACAGTCTCAACATGCCTAAGTTTTCCACTTTTGACTCGTCTTGAGGAAATCAAGTCATATTTTGCCAGATTTGAACATTTCTGCACCACTGAAACAATTGCAGCTGACGTAAGAGTTGCTTGGCTCCTAAAATGCATTGGCCCAGTTGCCTACCAGGTCTTAAATGATCTCTGCTCACCGGTCGCGCCGGGAACCAAAACTTTCACCCAACTAAAGACTCTCCTCGAAACTCAGTACGCTCCCGCAAGATCAGAGTATGAAGGGCGTTCTTCCTTTAGTGCTCGCAAACAGCGTGCGGGAGAGACCTACGTGGCCTTTAGACTATCTTTACGTCATCTTGCTACCACTTGTAGCTTCGGAACTTTCCTAGATGACGCCCTCGAGTCACAGTTTTATCACAACATTTCATCGGACATGGTTCGCGACAAGACCCGGAATGAAGAGGGTAACTTCAGCTCCATGGTTTCTCTCACCACTCGCTATGAGATCCATGGACCAGCCACTGCACTGGCCAATGCCAACGACAACCCTAATCTCATCAACGTGGTTCGCTCATATCAACAGAAGAACAAGAAATTCAAGAAAAAGTTCCATTCCAATCAAGGACCAAAACCTTAGCTCTCGTCAGGACCCAGTAATTAGCCGTCTTAAAGCGCGTTATGTGTAGGTTGTGGTGGGCTAGATCCAATTGTCCCTTTAAAAATGCGCAGTGTCATAACTGTCATTTTAGAGGACATATTGCTAAGGTTTGTCGCAGGTTCAAAAATTCCTCTCTGCATCAAGGAGGAGTCCGTCAAAATCAGGAGGACATACCTTCAGCGTAGCATTGTTCAGTTGGAAGTCAATGGTATACCTCTCACCATGGAAGTTGAAACATCGGCCAGTGCTAGTCTTATTGGTGAGCCAGTGTACCTTGCAAATTTAAAACACCTTCCTCTGGTGAGTACCACTCCACTTCGTGGTTGCACTGGGCACGAACTATAACTGTTGGGGGAAACCCCTGTTAAAATTTCTTAACAGGGTCAGTCTGCTACGTTACCCCTAGTAGTGGTTCGGGGCTCCTTCCCCTCCCTATTGGTTATATCTTGGATCAGCCATATTAATCTGGATTGGATTGCTATCTTTCCCATCAACTTTGTTGGGCAGGTACAATGTAATGTGGTGAGCTGGGCCTGCTCAGGAATAAATATCCCTCAGTCTTCAAAGAGGTACCAGGTGACATTAAGGGTGTGGAAGTTAATGTAGTTCTGAAAGAGGGAGCCATTCCGGTATTCTATGGCCCTCGTGTCATTCGTATTCCTTTGAGAAACGCTGCCAAGAAGGCCCTTGAGGAAATGGAATCAAGTGGCTTTATTTAGAAAACCAATAGTCACACCTGGGGAACACCTCTGGTAATTGTTCCCCAGGCCAACAAATCTGCACGGGTGTGTGGATATTTCAGCGTGACAGTAAACCCTCAGTTAAATCTTGAGCACTATCCTTTACCGGTTATTGATGACTTTTCTACTGTTCAAGGTTCTGTTTTCAGTGTACTCGATCTCACCCAGGCTTACCAACAGCTAAAGTTGGGACCAGCTTCTCAAGAGATTTTGACTTTGAGCACTCCGTATGGCCCATACAAGTGCCTTCGCCTTCCATGTGGTTTGTCTTCGGCTCCAGCCATCTTTCAAAGTGTCATTAGTCAGGTATTGGTCAGGTATTGATTGTTTTATTTATTTGGATGACATATTAGTGTCAGGTAACACAGCTGAGGAGTGCCTAAGTAAAGTTGAAGTTATTATATAAAGGTTTGTGGAATATAATGTCACTGTCAAGCAAGAAATGTGTAATTTCTTAAGGCCAAGGGTTAGATTTTTTGGTCACATTTTGGATGCTCAAGGGCTGCATCCAGATCAATACCGCATCCAGGCTCTCCTTCAAGCCAAAGAGCCTTCATCAAAATCTTAACTTCACTCCTTCATTGGGTTTGTAACCTTTTACGCAAAGTTCATTCCCAACATGTCCACTATGCTTCGTCCGTTGTATGCATTGCTTAAGCAGGATACGAATTGGGAATGGGGATCTGAGCAACAAAGGGCTTATCATCAATGTCTTCAGGAATTGAGTGGTGACCAGGTGCTTATTCTTTACTCTACTGGTTTGCCACTTAGAATGACCAGTGATGCCTCTCAGTACGGTGCGGGTGCTGTCATCTCCCACATCTTCCCAGATGGGGTAGAGCGCTCTATCGCTTTCGCATCTAAGACCTCCAATGGTGAGAAAAACTACCCCCAGCACGAGCGTGAGGCTGCAGCTATTATTTTTGGACTTAAGAAATTTAGTAAATACCTGTTTGGCCGTCCTTTTGAACTATTCACTGACAATGCAGCGTTGGTGTCTATTTTTGGGTCTAAAGCTAAAATGCGACCTCTCACTGCTCTTCTACTACAACGTTGGGCCATCCTGTTGTCAGCCTTCCAGTATAAAATCACATTTCGAAAATCTGAACTGATTCCTCATGCCGATTTTGTTAGCCGAAGCCCTCTCCCCAATCAGACTGAGGTAGAGTCTGACATCTACAAGATCTCCTTGGTGTCCCTGGGACCTCTCACTGCGGTCCAGGTGGCCACCGAGACCAGGAAGGATTCCATATTGAGTTGAGTGCTCACATATGTCCTCAATGGTTGGCCGGATGTGGTGCCCGATTAAGGACTTCGCCCTTTTCATCGGCGAACCCTGGAATTGTCGGCAGAATCTGATTGTTTATTGTGGTTGTCTAGGGTCATCGTCCCGTCAGTGCTTCGTACCGAAGTCCTGGAGCTCCTCCATGAGCTTCATCCTGGCTCTAGTCACATGAAGAACCTAGCATGTGGTTTTGTGTGGTGGCCGGGTCTCGATGACGAATTGGAAGCTAGGGTAAACACGTGTGGTGTTTGCCAATCACTCCAGTCGACTGATCCTCACGAGCCTCTGATTCCTTGGTCCTGGCCTACTAGAAGGTGGCAAAGGATTTATATTGATTTTGCCGAATTTTAAGGTAAGAGACTACTTATTACTGTAGATGGTCATTCTAAATGGCCCGTGGTCCGCATCATGAACGAAGGCACCTCGGCAGAACACACTTGTGAAACTCTGCGCGCAATGTTTGCAGCCTGGGGGCTGCCCGAGGAGGTTGTTTCTGACAACGGTCCGCTCTTTTCATCAGCTGCATTCGCTAGTTTTCTGTCTAACAATGAAATTGTACATTCCCCTTCTCCTGTTTACCACCCCAATCTAATGGTTTGGAGGAGATTGTCTTTAAGACCACCAAGACAGCTCTCATGAAACAGTTGTTTGATGTTTCTACTAAAGCCAGAACCCTTTAGCATAAAGTAGACGCCTTTCTTTTGGCAACTCGCCTCAAACCGTAACTAAGGTGACACCAGCTGAAGTATTTTTGGACCGAAAGCCCCGCATCAAGCTTTCACTTCTCCACCCGTCCATGGTTCTCAAGCAAAGAGTGAAGGAGGCTCAGGCAAAATTCACTGCTTCACAATCTTCCAAGGTCGCACATTTCTCACCAGGTGACCTAGTGTGGGTGAGCTCCGTCACTCGTCTCAAACTCAAAGTGGTTCCAGGTGAAATTCAGCATATAATCTCAACTGTCTCATAACTAGTGATTGTTGGTGGACGATCCAAACAAATTTCAACATCGTGATGGCTCCGACTCACACCCCTGTGAAACCTGCTGCAAGGTCTCCAAGAGTGTCTGCCCTCCCTCCCCCCGAGCAGCCTCGTCAAACTCATCGCCCGAGGCCGCCCTAGTAACAACTCACTCGGGACGCGAGGTCATTAAACCCCAATGCCCGTACTTTGTATATGCTTCGCATTAGTCAGAACTTTATGTTCCTTTCTCGCACACTGTACTTGATTGAAACCAAGACTATTAATGGTACCAAGGGCTTATTGTTAATCTTGTATTCTATATGCCAGCGCCGGCAATCAATGATAAGTTAATTACGTGTGGGAGAGTGTTATGTAGTTGTAACACCCTTAACCCACAATATGAGAGGCCGTGAATAAAGAGTCAAGGAGTTACAAGAGAATAACAGGTTTAGTTTATTAGATATAAGAATAATAACAGATACAAAATACAATGTATAAATATACCAATATTGCTTGACGTCATCCAAGTCGAAGATAAATAGAGAATCAATACTTAATGACGAATATAACCAGAAAGTCCTTAAGCAGACTTTAATGTAAACGTTAAATCTAAAATACATTAAATATGACAAGAGTCGTAAATTCAAAATTCTAAGGTTCATGTATATTGTTCATTATCTAGATATATAATTGAAGACATTAAAACAGCCGTGTCCCTTCATCAATACAAAAACAAGCTAAGCTTGAACATGCTATATATTTCCGTTAACTCAATTAACATTGCCCCAACTTCGCCATTTTCAAAAGATATATAAATATATACAATGTCAGAGTGAAAATACCAAAATAATAAATAAACCTTCTAACCCATCTAACGGCCTGATAAAGCACTCAATAAAGAGATGAGCAGCGCCATAAAACATCAGAAGGATGCCTAACTAGTCAGAACAAGCGAGTTCATGTCATACTACGAACACAATCCCAGTTCAGTCCCCATACTTCCAACCCTAAACAATTAAACATAAAAACATAGTCATAACCTAATACCCCAGTGATATACCTAACGCCTAAAGTTGCAAGTCATCTTTGAATGGCGGTAAGAGCACGCCAAATAAATTGCCATCTATCGGCGAGAAAAGAAAGTTTAGTCATTAAAAGATTCAATAATTATTTTTAATAAGTCCCAAACGTTAATTTAGAAAAGATTCCCCCACTCCACATTACGCAGAAACAGAATTTTGATTAAATTAATATTAGCTTAAGTATAGAGTAGTGCTCTCACCTAGAGATCGGTGATACAATCAGTACCTGCTAACACGATACATTCCAATATATAGTCTCTACGAATATCGATACGCCCTCAGAGAGAGGGAGGGAAAAAATGGAATGGAAAATGGGAGAGAGACAGCGCTCAGGGGGGACAGCGGTGGCTCCGGAAACTACTGGAAGCTTATAGAACCATCTAGTTGGCGGTCCTGGAATGTTCACTGGCCAAGTTCATATCCCTCTTAGCTTGTGAGTGGGGCTTCCATCACGATCGGACAGTCGGGCCGTATCTCCATTCAGTCAGTGGGACGGAGTGTTGGGGTGTGGATGTTGCTACATGTGGGCTCACATGTCTACATTCAGCGAGGACGAGGGTGAGTGCGAACCCATTTGATAGAATTTAGTTGTTGTTTTTGTAACAGCGTTACATAGTCAGCCAAAAGGCTGTGAGTTTTCTTATTCGTTGCCTTGTATTTTTTCCGTTTCCGGTACTCTCAACCATGTAATGGCGGCGCTAGGCTGAGTCCTTATTCTAAAGGCATATTATATCTATTACCATCATGTCTACATCTTTCAATTATCAATAACTTCCTCAGCCCACAATTATAGTTAAGTTACAACAGGCACTAGTAAATAGCTGTGGTCCCAGTTCCATAATGTGAAAGACTTCGTCGAACAAACTGGCGCCAAGAAGAAGCAGGCCTCATAATGAACTTCTTCAAGAAATAGGTAAGTTTTATTTTTATTAATTTTTTCGTGTGTTGTCTAAAAAATGATATTTTTGCGTATGAAGGTCGGGGGTGGAACAAAATCGGTTAAAATTCCAATAACGACCCCTTCGAAATAACGACCCTTTTCCAGGGAACCGTGAAAGGTATTGTACTGTATTTCTTTTACCTTTTATTTAGTGTCATTCTGGCTTTACTTAGATGTCTCATAGAAATGTATCCATGCCTACCAATATTTTACTGAGCAATATAGCCGAAGGCAATGCGAAATTTAATTATTAAATTCCTCCCCCACCCCCTCTACATACATACTATTTCATGTGGCTACCTACCGTCACCACGATCCCAAGTTTCCAGACTTGGCCGTTAGTGGAGCTAGTGGGTCGGGTTGTGAGGCCATTTTGTGAAAAGGGTGGTCGAACCGGAATAATTATTACATCTTAGATAGACTTTTCTACGTCCCATAACGCTGGGCGTTGGGCTCATTAATGCAGTTCATTTTCTTCTCATTTATCCGTGTACTCATCGTTATAATCAGGATAGTAGTATTAAATCATAACACAAACCGAAGTATGTGTAGCAAGCGTAAACTGTGCAGTGAATGAAGAAAGCGGAGAGACGCATCGAGTGAGAGAGAAGTACTTGGACCGACTATATTGCCACACCATATGACAATATTACGATACATGGCTGCAAAACAGCCAGCCAAATAAAACACTGACTACACGATTGCAGCTACACATTGCAGTAAAATAGGACCCGTTCAAAGGCACAATTTAGTTGAGTTTGCCTAAATCATTAGCGTAGGCCAATGGCTTAGTAAACAGATATAATATGTGTCCAAGGTGGTTTTAAGTTCTAGATTTAAGAAATCATAATCAATACAGGTGTCACATAGTAACACCAGTCAGAAGCAGCTCCATTTTACCACGTTTATTATTTTTTACATGCGTTCACTTTGGACTTTAAATTGCGTTTATAAATATTAAATTTGGAAAAATTTGGGTTTATTTATAGTATTTAATGTATAGTGGTCATAAAGCCTTGCTGTAAATTTATTAATTTATTTGTTAATGATTTTGATGACTACATCAAAATGCTTGAAGATGTTTATTGAGCTACCGAGCTCGGTACTCAAATACATAAGATCTAGGAAATTAAGGTAGATGGCAGAACACACTATCAATTTTACAAATATATTTTGTTGACGTCGGCTGTGATTCTATTGTATGCAGTATATTCTATATTGTTGTGCTTTTGCTAAAGCGCCAACCGGTAAATAACAAACTTCAAATAGAAGCAATCATTGTAAAAGACCTATTTTAAATATTAAAGTTCGAAGGGGGGTATTGAAAATGTATATAAAACTTACTTATTGACATTGTAGGCGAAAAGGGGGGTGACTGATTAATTGTTCAAATCAAAGCTAATTACCTTTGTTATTTTGAAAAGTCATTTAGAAAAAAAACTGAGAAGGATTAATTTTGTGCAATATGGAGATTCTAAAAACTCTGTCAAAAAATGTTGAAACCTTACCTTTTTATCTGAAATCTTATGATTTATTGTTAGAAAACAACATTAATCTAGGCCTACTTGAAAATTTTAATAATCATTTTATTTGTTATGATTCCGAATTTTCTATAAATTCTTCAGATATAAGTCATCTCGACGAGTGGAGCTATATTATTAATTTACTTAAATCATTACCTGAAGGATTGGTTAATATTCAATTTTGGAAGGATCTTTATCAACAAACTGTTTCAGGTGCCATATTTTCCCTTATTAATTTAGCCATAATTTGTATATCTTTGAAATCTGGTTCATATATTGTCTTATATAAACATTCTAGAGATGCTGTCCTTAAATTAGGTCTTATACAAAAATAAATCGCTCTCTACCACTTCAACTCCAAATATAAAATCTTCTACCTCATTAGCAAAACCCATGTTTTTAAAGAATAAACCAGAAACTAACAGTGGCACACATTCTAGATCCAGCCTTTCCCATTCTAATCTCCTGAGTGCTCCATGCCCGTCAAACAAAACAGACAGTGTTAATGTTTCTTCTGAGCCAACAAGGAAAACAACGATATCAAATATTCACACTTCTGTCTTTGAAAACTTGTGTGCTGATATTGATCCAGAAATATTAACATGCAATTCAGAAAATGACACAACATTTTCTCAACTTGCACACGGCTCAAAATCGACCAATTCTTCTGTTCTGCCATGCCAAAAGCATAAAAATATGAAAAATACTCTAAAAAGGAAACACATCATTTCTCAAAACAATGAAAACTTTGATGTTGATGTGGGTCAACCCCTAGGCAAGAAAATTAGAAGAGGTAAAAAGAAAAAAAATACTGGCTATTGTGAAAATATCTTAGATGACAGGAAACCGTTTGATGAACTTCTATGCATCAATGTTCGATCAATGCTATACAAACGAAACATGGTTGAAAAATGGCCAGATAAACACATATTAACTACCATACAACCTTCTGCCGATTGCACAGCTATTCTGGATGCTATGTTAAAGATGAATGTTGGTGTTTCTCTACAGCCAATATCTCTATCAAATAAGGATATGAAAGAATCTTTAAAACCACTCACGGAAATATTGGTAAACCTGGTTAAGAGGCATAAGCGTGTGTCCTACAAGTCTTTATTGGAGCATTATGCCAGAACTTTATGCAAATATGATGTTCCTCTGAATAATCAAGGCAAACCATTCACTGATAACTTCTTGTATTTGTTTGTGAGGAACTGTTTAAGACGGGTCATGCCTTTGGCGTTGTTTGGAACAAAATTGAATTTCACCAAATTTCTCAGGGCAGTGAAGAAACTGACTACACTTGGTGTGTTCCAGAATTTTATTCTTGGGTCATTGGTCAGAGGATTAAGGGTATCCACGGTTCGCTGGTTGGATGGTGTGGCAGGTCATGCCATGAAACAACACATTCTTGCCAAAGTAAGTAGATAAACCAATATTAGCTCATGGCCCAAGTCTTGGTACATCTTTAAGGGGTCTCTCAGAGCTCTCCTTGACTCCTTTTGGAGGAGCTCAAATGGTGTATTTAGAGACAATATATGAGTGGCTCAGAATCCACTTAATTAGGAAGTCCTAGCGATGAGTAGCCTACACTTGTATGAATACTTTTAATGTTCCGATTAAACTGTAAATCACCACATCCACACAATATATAGGCCTGCAGTCATATTTTAATACAACCTATAGCCCAATTTTACAATTGTAGGTTGGCCAAGGCTAAATATACTACAAATACGTAATGGATTATTATTTGGGGATTAATGATGAAGTACCTTATCATATAAATATAATACATTGTATTTCACTTATGGCTGGTTTCACACCAACGAGTCTCATGGAGTTGAGTCCAATCTGACTCTAGAGTCAAGGCCTTTCATACTAGTGAGTCGAGTCATCGAGTCCACTAGTTTGATCAAAGAGCTCGTGCAAGATGGATGCAGTCCTAGCGGTTTCTATAAATACAAATGTATGGAGACGCCGGTGTAGATGCCTAAAAAGACGTCGCTTAGTGTGGATTTACCCACTTAGTATGAAACAATGCACCTTTGGTAGTTTTTCACATTTGTTTCCAAATAGAGGGAACTGTATTTCTATCCCGATATTCTGGATGGGACAAGTTATAAATAGAAGGATTCTCCTGGACGATATCAATGAGGTATTCAGTGTCCATGAGGTTAGCCTTGAAAAGCACGTGGAAATAATAAACATGAAGGGTAGGCTGGACTGATGAAGTCTGTAATCTGCCGCATCATGGACTCTTGACTCACCTTGACTAGGTTAGACTCGGGGTGACTCGACTCGCCGGTGTGAAAGGTATTGGTCCTCCATTGTGCTATCTAATACAATATGTACTTGTCTCAGTTGGTGAGTCTGACTCGACTCGACTTTGGACTCGTTGGTGTGAAACCAACCTAAGACAACAAATCATTAAAAATTAAATAATATCATTCTACTCACAAGGAAATGGCTAATCCAATGATAAGTACTATAATTACATTTATTTGAAATTGTGTTAGTTAAAATACAACATTTAGATATCTCAATAAAACCCTAACATAGGCCCCTAAGTCTAAACCTAAACATACTAGACCAACACTTACATAACTTAGATAAGTACAAGTTTTGTATACAACAGTGAACAGTGAAAACAAGTTAAATCAATGCTCATGAATATGTTATTAAAACATATTAAGATTAATGCTAGATAAAAAATACAAACAAAAATAATTTTCACTCAGTGTCTCAGTCTCAGGTTTCTCATAATCTCGATCTTGTTTTAAAATAGTAGCTATGTCAACTAAAATAACAGTTTGGCATTCAACTTCCTCTGACTCAGACCTAGGCCATTCTAAATTAGTTTTTTTACTTAATGAATATTTGCTCAAATATTTTAACATGAATGTTAACTCACTTGCCATAACATTTTCCAACCGATTTATTAATTTTTGATTGGACTATACGAAAACTTGAAAAAATGCGTTCAAGGCTAGCTATTGCTGCAAAAGCTGTCAACATCTTTTCACACAAATCAACCAGTTCTTTCAAATTTTGCCCAATAAAGTCATGCAGCAGATTCTGTAATATCAAACAATTTCCACCAAGTCAATGGAGGTGTGGTACGGAACTGCTTACCATACAAATATGAGAGAAAGAGCATGCTGGCTGTTGATAGAACCATCCTTAATACATTTAAACACTTACTAGCCTTATTATATTATTACTTTATTTTAATATTTGTTCACTCAAATCTTATCTATGTTTTCAGCTGTAGCCTTTGGTGAGTTTACTGGATGTAAAATTGTTGGTGGAGGTGTACGAATGTACTCGTTTGGACAAGAAAATGTTAGTTAACCATTTTAAAGAAATTCGTCTGTTGTGAAAGAGAGTGAAGCGTGGTCGCTGTAAAAGATTATTGCATATTAATTGGCTCTAAAAATATATAAAGCTTTGGCTGCGCAACTTTACAATGTTTCAATAATATTTGTTCCTGCTTCACTCATATGAGTCTGGTTTTGATTTGTGCATCACAACACAGTTTTTTTAATTATCTTAAATTTAGTATAGTGGGTTTTCCTGCATTTTTGTGAGTGTAATTCTAAATAAATTTTGTTAATTTGGTGTTTCTTAGAGAGAAAAATTCATTTAGAATGTACAGTGCCTAGTTTTCATCCCCATTGTTTGTTTAACTTACTTTGAAAATTTATTTTATGTCTATTTTAGTCTACCTTGAATTTTACTAATTTTATTTGTAGTTAAGTTAAGGAGTAGGCTAGGAGTGACAAGGATGAACAGGGTGAGAGAGATGAGTGAAGGAATAACCTTGCAGGATAGGATAGAAAAGGCGAGAATGGACATGTAAAGAGGATTCCAAGCTGCTAGAAATGGAGGTGGTTGGCAGGAGGCCAAGGGGAAGACCCAGGAACAGGGGGCTATAGAGAGTGGAGAGGAGTGGATTGGGCCAGTGTGGTTGGAGGACAGGAGTAAACGGAGAGGCTTATGGTAAAGACTGTATGATGTTTCATAGTCCATGTTGTAAAATTATGTAAAATCTACAGGTTCTTCTTTGGATTTTTACAAATTTTGTGATGGTTCTTCTGACCTCATACTTCTACATAACAGAAACAAGTGCAGGCTATAACAAAATCTGCTTCTACTGGAAGAGACGCTGGCAGATCATTCAAGAAAAAGCCTTGAAGAAAACCAGTACCTTTGCAAAAAAGAGTGAGCATCAATTAATGACATCCCTTGGAGTAAATCCAAATCAACATGGGTCCAAATTGTCTTTTGGCATAGGAAGGATAAGATTAATTCCCAAGGAAGACGGCATAAGATACATCCAGTCACTTAAGTAAGTTGCAAATTTCCAACTTTACTCTCTAAGGGAAATCATACTTTCATGGGTTGTCAAACCTGACACATTTGCCTTGAAAAATTAAAGTCCTATCAATATTTTTTTAAGGATTATTAATCTTGTCCATAAGTGTGAGTACTGTCTTTCAGCAACTTCAACTTACCTCCAAGGATACATTTTATATAACTGCACTAAGTGGCAGAGTAAGGTTGCTATGTATGTATGCTTGAAGTTATGACTTGAGAGTTTGAAGTTCAATCCCTTATCTGGTACATTGGTAATGCTTACCCCAAAATTATTGTTTCTCCATTTTCTATCCAGTTTAGTGCTTGTACATTTCTTTAATCCTATTACACATCATGCTGTTCCCTTAGATTAAGTCACTCAGGGAACAGTTTAACTTACTTGTACAGTCTTGGGAAGGCTTTATCTGACAATCCACAAGCCGGCTCTGTTACTAAATGGGAAACTGACCCCAGTGTGATTGGACCTCGCCTTCCCAGACTCTGATAAGTTACTCATGTGATCAACCATGCCACACATTCCTTTGTTCATCCTCGACTAAGTTATATAGGTCAGTTATTTGGTGTTCTCAAATAGAATATTACTAGGTCGTGCTGGTATGGTTCATACAACCACTAGATACAATTTGATTTTTATAGAAGCTTGTTATTTGAAACTGGAAACTCATGTTGCCAAAATGGTGTGGATAAAAGTTATACAATAATTGTATTTATATTTTAGTCGGTTTAATTAATATTGTCAATAGCAATCATATAGTAATCCATAAGGAGGTACCTTTTAGAAGCTTTTGATAACTTTTTACTTAATAAATAAAATATATATTTCTACACTGGTAAATTTTATTAACTTTCAATCAATGTTGGTGGCCAAAAGTGGTCTTCCTATAAAAATTAGGTCTTATGTACATAGATGCATTGGTGAACACAAGGACTAAACATCAAGCTTGTCTAGTCTTATTTTGAATTTAAATTATTTGAAAAATGACACCTGCACACAGAAATCAAACTCAGAACTTTTGGCTGAGCCCGCCAATGGTCTTACCAGTTACCACTGAGCTATCCAGGATCTGTCCCATGCTCAGGGTCATTCTTCACTCATAGTTTAAGGTATAATAGTGTGGATGTGTGGCATTGTTAGTTACATATGAGCGAACAATAGTATCACGAGCTATTAGACACCTCAGCCATCTGCTACTTGAACGGGCTTCTTATGCTGCCACATATACAATACAAGATTGTAATTAAATCATTGACTCCGGCTACACCCAAATTGCGTCTGACTCCACAGTCCTGTTATTAACTACCTAACTTAAACCTAGAACAGACACAACACCCAGCTGTTAATTCGTCACTGTGAAAAGGGAGCCCCACATTTAGCCGATGATGAAATCTTCAACTATGCCTGGAATTGAACCTGAGACAAGGGCTTGGTGGCTTAAGGAATTTTACATTTCGATACATGGTTTGCATTATACTGGTATTCACAATATATTTATATGTCATTCATATGTCAACATGCATTTCTATCTTCTACTTTCAAGTGTTCTCCTATTCTGTTTGTTTTCTTTGTTCATGTAGTCGGCGTCTTTAGAATTATCTAGAGCGCCGGTGCAAATACCTATTTAAATAAATTTGTCAATCCAAATTACAAATATTGATCCTAAAGAGTAAAATATAAAATTAAAATGACATATTGACCGTACTGTATATTGATATAATATTATAAGCTTTTATTTTGAACCGTTGTCAGAGTCTATAGGCCTACCTACTTTTTACTCATTCCAACTCCACTCAAAATGGCTTCTGACTCAGTCTCCATAGCCCTGGTTTACATACCTAAATATTATTACTTTCTCTCTAAAATGTTTAGGTTTGATAATAAAATATAATGAAGTAGGTAATTTTTGTTTTGTCTTTTTAACATTACATCTTACTAGCCATTCATTCTATACACTTAAGTACTAATTATGCTAATAGTTTTAGGGATGAGTAAGCTTATATTTTTAGGAAGTGTACCCATATTTGCATGAAGGAAGAGTGGAAAACAATTTTCATAGAAACCACCCTCAATACACTTGACTGAGATTCGAACCTCGATCTCACTATCTTCTTCTGTCTAGTCTACTGCGATAGTAGCGTCTCAGACCATGTGGCCAGCAAAGCAGCTAAGTACGTAATTAGTAAGGCAATTAATGTATAAATTTTTAATTTCTTTTAATCAAGTTTACCTATTACTTTTGTTTCTTCCGGAGCTGCATTCATTGGATGCAACCCTACCTGTATGGTTGACTTTAGTGGATCATATAACCAAAATTTTGTAAAAAAAGATACATTGTTGTGTTCACTCTCAAAAGAACATTTGTTACCACCTGTTCTAAAAGCTTTGCTTGCACAATACCGCCTTATTTTGACTACTATGACAGTGTACACAATGACCTAACATAGAAACTATCTAATCAACTTCAACGCTTACAGAACAGGGATTTTCGCTTCATTTACAATATAGAATACTTCAACCACATAATCTATACTTCAAAAAGCTTAAATGGTTATGACTATTTCACTCTTATTTTAATCTTCAAAATTCTTAACTCGTCTTTCCCTGAGTATCTTTCATCCAGGTTTAAGCTCATGAAAAAATAACATCGGCAAGCAATTTATTCTTCCATCTGCACCCCTGCACAAATCCCATTCCTTCACTCTAGTGACATCACGGGCATGAAATGAGCTACTGCTACCACCAGAAATATGACTACATTAACTCTTTTTCTTCACAAAAGAACTTATCTACATTTGTAAAGTAAGAACTTAGTTTTGAGCTCTTTTATTTGAGTAGTTATGGAGCTATGGGTGTGTGCCGATAGTTTTTCTAAAATTAATTGCTTGTAATAGTAAACAGTTAAAAATATATACTTTTTTAATTATGTATGATCTTTATTAAATTAATGAAGAATACTATTTTTCTAATAAGAATATCTTCATTTTGTTGTTTCCCAACCGGTTTTTAATTAATTTTAAAAAATTAATCAAAACTGTAAAATTCCGGTTTCGAGGTGTTCATCTTTGTGCACAGGGGCTACTAATTTCAAAATGTGATACCTCTGTGCATTAGATATTGTGCAATGTTCATGACAGACAAACTCGTTTTGTTAGTATAAATATCTTGTAGTAATTTATTAGATTCTAATGATTGCGAGTCCAATTGATTTTTTTTTAATATTTCTAAATTCTTTGGTTTATAAGGTTTTTTTTTTTGTTCACCAAGCTACTTCTTTTAAATAAAAAATAAAAACATGTTTTGATTAGTAATTAATCATTTTTAAACTTGGTTTATAAAACACCATAACCTCCCCACATTAAATAAACACATTTAAATTTAAATAAAAATGATAAAATCATTTAATAATAATTAGAAATCAAGCTGTATACACTCTTAGCTAGAATTTTTTTTTATTTGTTAGTTAATAACATGATCCACAGAGCTAAATTTCACTAAAATGACTATGAATTTTGATAAAACCATTTAATAATAATTAGAAATCAAGTTGTATACACTTAGAATTTTTTTATTTGTTAGTTAATAACATGATCCAAAGAGCTTAATCTCACTAAGAGGACTATGAATTTATGATTTTATCTTATATAATTATATTAAAAACAAGTTATTATGATAAAAATTCTACAAACCTTTTTTAGGTAGTATATAATAAAAATGAATAGGGGTACAATGTGAATGATTGTAATTTTGAAAAATGTGTAATAATATAGATGAAATAATAGAATGAATATATATAATTAAGTAATGTAAAAAGTGACTAAAGTACAAAATATAAATTAATTTATAAAAATAATACAGGTTAATAAAAAACATATTTGGGGAAATAGAAATTTATAGATTTTGCTGAGAACAAAAGTGAATAATACAATTATTGAAACTTAAAAATTAAATAGATTACTATAATTTAACCGTTTGGCAACCTCATCTGAATGATAGCACAGCTGAAAGTCAAGGGTTTGATCCTCAACCAGGCACACACTCAGGCTAGTTCATTTCACAATATATTTTCCTATCCACATTACAGGCATATATTGGTGCTTTTTTATATTTACTGCCCTAAAGACTATTTTAGCACCAGCTTTCCATTGTATATAAAGGCCTACTTGTAATTATATCAGCTATAAATAAAATATTATAAAACCCAACAGAACAGTTCATTTTAAAGAAAGCATTCAATCTTTTTAATATCCCAATTTATTAAAGATTGAGATGATATCTTTCAAAGTAATTAAATTAATAGTTATATTATATTATAATAGTACACTCCACGTTTTAAAATTAGTCCTAAATCAACTTTTAATTAAATTTAAATATCTTACCAATATGTAGGCTACTAACTATAAAATAATTATTTGCTTTGAATTATGTCTAGTACCTATACTATGTGTTTAATGATTTCAGGAAGATGGATACAGAACTTCAAACTTTGACTGATGAAGCTCGTAGGTTTTTGAACCAAGTGAATTTGAGAAATAAGTATTCTATTACCAGCAACACTAATGACTTCCATGTATTATGGACCAAACTGTGGTCTAACTGGAATGAGAGGGAACGGCAACCACTATATTTTGTGCGCACAGATATCTTGGATGCTTATGGTTCCATTTTACATCGCCCACTTTTGTACTATATAAATAAACTTAAAAATGAATTTATTTCTAAAGGTAAGTTTGTTTAATCCATCCAAAGTACTAAGCTTTTATAATTTTTGTGTTCAAAACTTGGATATATATTTAAATAAACTACATGCAAGTGTAAATTAATTAGCTATACTAATAATTTGAAATAAAACTCTATGATGAATATTCTAGTCATATATTTGAGTTAAAATAAAGAATTATAATACTAACAAAATGTATTACGTCATGACACAGTCAATAAATATGTTTTCTTGTATTGAATACATGAGTATATTTAGAAAATTTAATTCACAAAGATGTAGGAATGTAACTTGGAATAGTTTTTATTTTCACTTTAGTCAATTATTTTAATCAAATATACAATTTGTGTTTGAGAGGGGGAAAGAGAATAGGTTCACAAAGAATGCTTGTTAGTAGAAAATAGTTTATTCTACAAATGAATTAAAGAGATTAAATAATCCAAATTAGAAGTCACAATAGATAATTCAAGTATTTATTGAGTTCAGGTTTTTATATTTTGAGGTTGTACAGAAATAAAACGATTCACCAATAAGAGAATTACTTACTCCCTGACACAGAGTAATTTTTTTAAATAGGAGTTGTGGTTGAAAAAAAATTTGTCTCCATTTGCATGGAACAATGAAAGGAAATAGCTATTTCAATGACCGGAAGAAATTTCTTTGAGTGTATTATAAACAAAAATATGTTTCAGTTGAGTCTTTGATGGCATTTCTTAAGTAATGGACCGGTTCTAAAATATTTAACTGGTCCTGTGTTCAATTATAAAGCTTCACTGCTTGATTTTAATTTCTACCTAAGCTTACAAACTAATCTTTTTTGTAAACCCCGCCCTCCCCCCCCCCCCTTCCATCTCCACTCAGAAATAATAGCCAAGGAGGTAACAAGAGAGTTTTTTATTCAAGTAACAAAACATATACAACTCAATGAGATGAGCGAGATAGCTCAAAGCGTTAGGCGACACCAGCGATCAAAATTTATTTAGAACGAACATTCCAAAAAAGGGGCCTAGCTTGGTTGGCATACACAGGTTTATGAACCATAGAAAATAGTTATAGCCAAAACAGCATTATACAACATGAGAAATGTAGTGAAAGGTAAGTTCCAAAGCGTCAAGTTTCCAGGACTGTCTTGCATCAGTCACAACAACAGACAACTAACATATGACATTCGCAAGACATCTACTCTCGCCCATAAATGGCGGCTCTATTCATTATTCTTAACCCAGTCATAGTTGTAATTTACTGGCAAAATCAAAGATCCTTGGTATTAATAACTAATCAGAGATACAATCTTATGAATATGTAATATCTAAGTGTCCTTAATGGCAGCTCTATATTAGTTGAAAGGATAAATGATAAGCCTTCATTAAATTATTGGCCTCCTAAATCCTAACAGAACAATATTTGAAATCATCCGCCAAAACTCCAAACTTTAATTTGATAATGATGCCGCCAAGCGGCTAGCACACAAAATTAACTCGAGATGCAAAGATGCAAAACACATACGCCAAGCGACTTAAAATTTAACTATCTAAAGTCTTTAATATTAAATAATAGAATACAAAGTAGTTAATGGTCCTTTTTTTCATCAGGAGGCGGCCGACAAAACAAAGGATTAATAAAATATTAAATATTACTTCGCATCTTCAGGCGGTCTTAAGCCTAACATCATGCAAGATAAACCAGGTGCGTTTATTAAAGTGATGTCTTCTGGGGAATCTCGCCGACTTGTGGCCCTATCTCAAACTAACAAATGATAAACTTTAAATTGTATCAACAATATTAAATAATCTATCAACAAATAACATGATTATAACTCTACTAGATATTAAAAATAAGTGGAGCCGGCTAACGAGGCTATCAGTTGATAAACGACCAAATGGTTGGTACCCAAAGGGTTAAAAAAATCTGTTAGGCGGATAAGCAGAAATTACAAGAAAACTCGGGGACCAACCCCAAAAGAGACCATAATGCCAAGAATGAAAATGCGGTTTGCTCTAAACGTGCAAAGATTTAAACTATTACCATGACTTTAAGAGTCCAAAAAAATACAAGTCCATCCAATGTGAATTCCATGTCAAAAATCAATAAGTTTAAATTGTATGGATCCAGAAACAATTTTAAATATGTTAAGTATAATTTAAGCCAAAAGGGAATTTAAAGTATGACGATATTAATCAGCTTATAACAATGTCACTCACCTTGAAACCAGTATGTAATATGTGACTACATTACAGAATCCTACCATTATATAACCCATGAATCTACCACATGTTCTCAAGGCGCGAGAATAATAGGAGGGGGAGAGGGGTAAGGGGTAGCATGCGTCTAGAACATGCTGGGTCATACCACGCCTCTCCAGGTGTGTGTGAAAGAACTGGACTATTAGCTTGTCGAACACAGCCGATAGAGCGCAGCGAACGCTCATGCATATCGTTCTTTTTTTTCTGGGCGTGGCTCGGTACTCACGATGGGGAATGAACCATGGACCTCGATTCAGTCAGGTTTTAGACAGTGCCGAGATGTGTTGTAGAGTCGCGGTCTTTCTAAGACGAGTCAACTGGGGCCAGGGTGGTGAGTGAAGCCAACCTCTTATTGCTTACTTGCTGTAACGAGGTAACATCTTAAACCACTTGGTTCCCACCAAAACTTGTAAGAGTGAAATCACTCACTACCAACTGGCCACATGCTCCATAAAATAAACAACCTATTTAAACACTAACTGAAATATGTGCATTTAATTGTATGTGACTATTGTATTGAAAAAGGCTTTGTTTGCACCTTATTTAAAACAAAACAAAAAAGGTCAGATTTCTTTTCAACCAAAATTGGTTTCCGATTTTTTAAATGAAGAAAGAATCCGACCCACCCTTAATTCTGTTTTCAGGTACTAATACTATAACATTGACGAAGTACATTATTCTAAAGATGGGCAATGGAAATATTACAGTCCAATATATGGATGCCTGCAAAAACTGTCCTCTAATTTCTCCTCCTAATAGTGTGCTAATAGAAACTAATGAAATCAAGGTAATTTTGGTCACTATAAAATGATAATCTTTTTCTCACTCATGAATTGTTCTGTCAAAAGCTATACTCCACTAAACTTTGTATTGAATAGCTACTCACATATGTGAATGGTAAGAGAGGCAAATTTACATGTGTTTAGACAGGGTTTATAAACCATGTGTTTAGACAGGGTTTATAAACACCTGGAAAACCCGGTAAGGTAAAGGAATTTGGCATGCTTGAAATTTAATCTAGTGGTTCTCACTGGGGTCAGGCCGTATTTCTGAGGGGCCATAGGTAAAATTTGTAAAATTGAGGAGCCATGGAAACTGTTAAGTGGGCCACGAAAATATCACTTCTAAAATAAAAATATTACCGATATAAAAAAGAAATTAAAAAATATAAAATGGTCACTACATATTTTAACACAATAACTCAATACAATATCTTGATTTTTTTTTTGTACCTTACTTAGAAAGGCCAGATCGCAGAACCTTTTGTATTTAACTCTAATCTTATATGTGGGAATTCCCAGAACTAGTAAATAGGTATTGTATTTGTGACTCAGTTCACGCCTTCTCAGAACAGGCAAAACCCTAGCGAAAGGGTGAACTGGAAAAATGATTTATTATATTTCTAAGTATCTAACACTTCTCTCGTAGGTTTTACCATCACATTTTAAGTAAGCTATTCTTCAGTTCAGTATTCACAGTGTTTGGGGAAAAATAATTTTCTGTTCAAGTTTTAATATTGTGGCAGCTCCCAACTTGGGAGGTAAGTTACACATGCCAGCTACTATTTTTTTCAAAAACTAAGCATTACCTTTTATAATAGTATGAATTTTCATTGTAAATAAATTACTATATTTCAATAGAATTTTAATACCCTCCTTTTACAAAAAAATAATATATGAATTTAATACAGTTTTGTTTTATTTTAAGTAGAATGACTTACAAAGTAATTTTTATGAATATTGGTTTGAAAATTTTCCACAATTTAGAACTAGAGCAGTCATAAATTTAAAAAATTCAAACTGCCTAAAATGGCTTGTTCCCATGGACCAATTTTCTTGTTTATGTTCATTGGTTTAAATATACTTTCATGTACGGTAGATATCCATATTTTGTTCTGCTTTTTATTTTAATTACCTGCTTCTGAAATTATAAAATTCTTTAATCCAAGTATTTTAATTTTTTTCGCTACTTTAATATGGTTGAATGAAATCATAAAAAAAAACACTGTGTGAAAAGGATGAACATTTTAATTATTATTGCTAGGAACAAAAATACATTGTTCCACATAATACTAGGGATGTGTGAGACTCAAAAATATCTTAAAAATTTGAGGGGAAAAAATCTTGATCTCATCTCGAAAGTTAAAAAATGAATCTCGAAAATTCGAGAAATTAAAAACAAGCAAATAATGGCCCTAAGAAATCAAAAAGCCAAATCGGTAATGTATTATTTCCAATAATACTGTGATAACCCAAAAATAGGCCGCGTTCCCCCCCAAAAAAACAGCCTTTAATAAGAAATGTTTTAGTTATAAATATTGTTTTTCAATATCAAACATTGGCAATATAAGCTTTTACACTACAATATTAAATTATAAATGGTGTTCACTGTAATTACCTATCACTATTTTATTAATTGCATTTAAAATGTGTATGAGTTATATATCTAGTGTTTGAATGAACTATAAGACAATCTAAAGCAAGCGCCAGCTCAAATGTCAAAAAGAAACTCTATAAACTATAAATTTACTTTAATAGACATAATTTACATTTTGGTACTTTTAAAGGATGTTTTCTCATCTCGTTCTCATGTCTTGATATATATATATATATATATATATATATATTCTCATCTCGAGATTTGTCTCGAATTGAAAAAATTGTTCTCGCACATCCCTACATAATATCATTGCATCACCGCCACTCTCTTGCCTTGGACACGTGTTAACTTCATTGTTGATCTTGAGGTGATCTTCGTTTATCGTTGCATCCTGATATACAAACACTTGCTTCTACTCATCAGCCACAAGGACCTCACTAAAGTAAGGGACCATAATAGTACTGTAATATTTTTTGTTAAGAGCATAATTATTATTTATGTATTGTAAAATGTAAGTAAAAAAAATTATATGAGTAAAAATCTTATTATAAAAAAAGATTGTAGTTAATAAACCCGTTTTTATTATTATCTATTATATTATAGACAAATAATACATACTATAAATTAAAAGAGCAGTTGATAGGGTACAATACATTTTTATTAAAAATATTACATTAAACATAGGAGGAGGGGGCCAGAGATGAATGAAACTCAGAAGTGGGCCACAAGCAAAAAAGGGTTGAGAACCACTGGTTTAGTCAATATTTAGTTTCCCTCCAATGACATTAGGTGGCCATGCACATGTGTGCTTTCCTGTGAGAAAGAATGGCATTTCTCGAATAACGTGGGAAATAATGTATGTTAGTGGTCGTTGCCATAGTCCACTATTGAGTATGGGAAGGTTTGTGACACGCATTCCTGTGTAGTATTGTTTCCTCTACTGTTAAGGCTGCAAATAAGCCATGCCATAATATGTGCTTTTGCCTCAACTGTGTTTACTCTATGAGTGTTTTAACTTTATACTGTATTTATAAATGTATCAGCTGTATGAAAATGACTGACATTCTTCACACTAGCAAATAATTTTTAACTGAATTTATAGATATAAAGGCACATCTGACACTATCAGGGTGTCTACCATCCGGGAAAATCAGGGAAAACGAGAATTAGCCGGGAATTTGAAATGATCGGGAAAAAACGGGAATAAGCCGGGAATTTGGTAAATTACAATACAAAATCTGGGAAAATGTGGTTTTACTCAAAATATGAAATATAATAATCATTAAAACAGTAAATAACAATGTTATTCAAACTGTAGTTTTTTTGTAGCTGTGTAATATATTTTATAATTCCTAATAAACAATGTTAATACAAATTTAAAAAAATTGTTTATTTAAATTTTAAAACTTCTTATTATTCATAAAAAAAGATTAATAGAAAAATTAGGGGGGAGGTGGGGGAATTAGGATGTGACATACTTTTTAGTTGGGAAATTTAGGGAATGATCAGGGGAAAAGTCGGGAATTTCATTGGTCAAGTTGAGTAGACACCATGAATATGGAAAGTGAAGAGCATATGAATATATATTTTAAAAATGGTAGATTTTACCGCAATGTGGACCCAAAAGCTGATCAAGATTTGGTTGCAAATAAAGTACAGTCTAGGAGTCCGTAAAGAGCTTAAAAATTTGACAGTGATTTTCCCTTTCAGCTTCTCTTGCCATAAACATAATATTTTCCGGTTGCTGAACTGCAGACAATAACAGCAAATACAACAATATATACTTTTCTATTTTTGTCACCCATGGTCCTTGTCACTTCTCTTTACTCTGCACACATCACTAGAATCTCCTAGAATAACAAAATCATGTTGTAAATTTATACATGACACTGTGCCATTCCAGGGGATACAATAAATTACAGTTTTTGTCCATACACACACAGTATTTCCCATGGTAACAAAATGTCACGTCCAATCACGTTTGATTACTCATGGTGACTTCTTTCCACTTGCCATTATTTCATGTGAGCTATTTGTGACATTCTAACATGACATTCTTTCTCATGGAAAAGAATGGGTTTGTATGGTCGCCTAATTTCTTTTGATAATCAGCTCACCCCACTTTTTTCTCTAGATAAAAATACACACTAAGTTTTTTGTTTTCTGTGCCTCAGGAAATTGATGTGGAGAAAATATTTGAGCTGCTGTTCAGCTATGTAGAGAAACAAGTGGTAAACTATGGCAGCTCGTGGTACATGGTGAAGCAAGGGCTACCTCATGGGGCCACTCTTTCGGCAGCGCTATGCAACTTTTACTATGGCACCGTGGACAGACACTTTGATAAGCTAGTCTCTGAGGAAGACACCCTTGTTAGAATAGTTGACGATTACTTGTTCGTCACTCTGGACAAGCAGAGAGCGGAAAGGTGGGTGATATCTTGATGGAGAATTCCTCACTAAAAAGCATAAATAATAGCTTCGGCTATTTGATTCTTAAAGGTGGGTGTTGCTTAGGTATTAAATGAAAACTAGCAACATACTTTTATGACAGGCTATTGAGACACTTATTGGCCCAGCACTGTTTATTTATTTCATGTTGTTCTTCTCATATTTATTTTTTTCAAATGCACAATAGATTCAAAATATAAGTTCTTAGGAACATGGAATTTATATATGACATATAGTATTCAGGAAGGCATCCAAACTTTATGGTTAAGTAACTATCGGTCCTGATTCCCTTTAGTAATTCAACTAAGCAACGAATGAAACAGAAAGTATTTCATAATAACACCAAATACCACATGTATCTATTTCATCTTGTCTGGTTTGCCATTGACAAGGAGGTAGGGGGCTTAAATCCTGCCCGAGTGTACTGGGATGTTTTTCCTAAATTGCTATCCTTAAAGTTCTTCTTTCCTCCTCTCTTAACAATTTTTATAAATATATGTATAACCTGGATGGGTAATAAAACACAATACGCACAAAACTAATACCAACTAAAATTTGAACCCTTACCTCCCTGTCATTGGCAAACCAGACTAGACGAGGTTGACGCCTAAGCCCATGCTCCTCCCAATGCGGTTAAAATCTTGTAAAACTGCTAACGATCTTCACTGACTCTGTGGACCAAATTAACATAATAGATATGTCTTTTATTTTGTTTTCAACTTCCTGTTCAAACTGTCGGCAAAAAGGCCGATTATTTTTTAGAGGAAAAATACACTGTTAATGTTTGTATATCAATATGTATGTAAATACATTATATAAAATTAAGGTCTATCAAATCACTTACTAGAAATGTTCAAACTTATTATCTGCAGTTCAACCCTGCTAAATTCGTGGCTCTTATGATTTGTAATTCTCGGGTCATTGAGGAATAGACTATTTTTAAATAAACTAAAACTTTTCTTACCAAATAGTGGGTTTGTTTTACATTGTATAGGGTGGCCTGTATTTATTGCTTGGGGGGAGGCAGTGTTTGTATTTTTAACATTAAGACAGTTATGGAATCGAATGTCTTGAACTAAAAAGCCCTTTTTTATGGTTTAATTTCTCACTAAGACTGAACTGTTTTCTGCTTGCTTTAGACTGCTAGGTCAAGTCATATGTTAAAATGCTGGTCACTTTTATACATGAGGGGCTTAGAATTCACTATAATATTGTTTCAGCCATTTAAACCTTCTTAACCCAAAACAAATAGAAACTATGTCATATTTTAGATCACCCTTATCTGGCCTCTGCCAGGTCAGGGCTTGAACAGAATGTCTCCACCTCTTCATCGCTCTCCACCACCCCTCCACCATCTTGTTCCATTTTAAATATCTTCTGCTCACGCTGTTCTTAATTGACTCCAAACATCTCAGTCTGGGCTTTCCCCTGGGTCTCTCTCTGGTCATTCTTATCCATTGCTTGCTTTGGTAGTCTTTCATCTTCCATCCTATTAACATGTCACATTTTATATATTTCATAAAATAGGTTCTTTAACCGCATGACAGAAGGTTTCCCTAAATTCAACTGCAACATCAACAAGAGAAAAACCCAGGTTAACTTCTCAGTTGGTGAGAGTTTGAGTGTTGACAAGATAACATTCTGTGGTCATGTGATTGACACTTGTGCCTTGGAGGTGACAGGAGATTATAAACGCTACAAGGGCAAAGAAATAGCTTACACCATGCGCCTAAACAACGTGGGGCATCCTGGGAAGTAAGTACATTCCTACAAACATAGTGTGTGCATAGAAATTAAATATATGCTACTGGTAGGTCTGATTTTGGCAGGAACCCTGTTCTAGAAGGTCTTATTTTATACCACAATCCTACTGTGTTATCCCACCAGAATACCACTATACAGTTGGATTCTGGTACGAAATAAGGCCTGCCAGTATGGTCTTCATGCCCAAATAAGGATTTATTATAACTGATTCCAAAATATTATGTAGTCACAAGTAGATGCATCTTCTTGAAATCCATCCTTCACATTCTGTTCCCTTAGATTAAATAGTCACTGATACTCTGGCACTGTAGCATGCTGGAAAAGTATGTGATTGTTATTAATATCCACTACAAGTATCACTAACTTTATATTATTTGAAAGCTGACAAGCAAATACCCTACCAGAGAACTATTCATAATGCATTTTATCCCCACCAAGTGGTTCCTGTAGCTTAGTGATAAGGTATCCTGAATAACTCTCACCTAAGAACATTTCTGATATTCATGTCCTTAGTATTGGTAGTTGTAGTTAATTGTTTTATTAATTAGCTTTTTACTTGTGTGTTAAAAAACTTTGTATTTGAAATGCACGTTTCTAAAACTAGTTTCTGGAGTTAATTAGTTAGAAACGTTTTAAGGATCTTGGTTCAATTCCACAAGGTCTTAAATATATTTTGCATGTATGGTGGTGTTAGTCTTTATTCCCATATCTTCTGCTTTCTAGTTTTAAGGATGTAAGTGTTTGCTCCAGAGCTAAGTTATCTTGCGAGTCATATGCTGATATAACTAGAGCGAGAGCCTACTATATACTCTGAGCTTGAAACTAGCATTCATGTCATAAGACTAGCCGGTTCACCTCGCTCCACATGCATCTATCACCAGCATAATACAACAAGAAACGAGCCCTAAATTCAGTAAAATATTGTGTTTCAACTTTCAAGTCAATATGACTTCAGGGATGTCTCTATGTATTTATTGTTGAAAATAGCTTTTAAACTGGCTGTAGAATTTAAATGTGTTTGTTTAATTAAGTGAACTCAATGAAATTATTAATTTATTTTAAGTTAATGAATCTTTAAGATATGAAGGAATTCAAACGTGTTACATTCCAACTTTTATTTTTTAGAAATGTTCTTAGATTCTTCAAAAATAGGCTTTACTTCATCCTAATTTTCTTGTAATCCAAAACAGTAGCAAAGTTTTTCCATGACTAGCAAAAAAAAACCTTCCTTTGATCTTATAAGTCCCACTTTTATTTGATTTTAAATTTAAACAACACAAATTTAACTTCCGTTCAGGGTCTTAAACTTGCCACCTGACTTCAAAGTCATCTGTCTTAAATTTACCATTAAAAATGTAGCTCTTCTAACTCATATATACAAACCAGTATGTGTTTCAGAAATGGTATTCTGATGAGAATTGGCTTTGGAAACTTTGAATGTTGACACTTGTTCTTTTTCACTAAAATTACTATTACAACACTAGGGTAGCCACAATTTTTTAATACAAAACTCACTACATTTTTAAGGTTTTTCAGAATAAACTCCCATTTTTCCAGACAATTTAGACCAGAGAGGAATGAAATTTATTTTTTCATAAAATTGTCTAGTGCGAGATGTTTAGAATAATGATGATTTAACCTTGAGGAAGAAATTTGATTAATAAGTGTATGCAATTATTACATAATCTAATACTATTGGGTGAAAAAATTGTAGTAGATATTACATATTATGTTAGAATCAGCATGGCTTAACTTTTGAGTTTGATCTATATTCCATGCACAGGCATGCTTACAGTTCAATGTTCCAAATTCACAAATATTCCCGTACAGTAATTATTATTTTTTATTTTTTGCTACTACTTGTGATTTCCCAGTTTTTAATAGAAAAAGAAAGGCCTGATGTTTTCCAGGAGTGTAGCAACCCTGAATATGTTACACATCAACTAGGAGCAGGGTTGCAATGCACCTAGAGACTACAGGGAATTTCACAAAATAACTTAAAAACCACTGAAATATTTGTGAATTTGTGACACTAAACTTCAAACTTTAAAGGCCCATGCATAAAAGAAAAGCGCGTTGAATCAAATACATGTCTCCTTTCATTTATTTATTTTCTACTTTTACATTAGTTTGCTTAGCAACTGAAGACATTTCCCCATTAAGATCCAACCATCCTGCTCCAAGCACCAATGACATGACTCCCCTAAAGTTAATTTTATGAAAAATAAGCTTTAATTCCTCTATACTACTCCTTAAAGAGTTTTTATAAAATAGGAATTTCTTCTGGAAATCCTGGAAAAAAAACACAGACTTTTGTGTGAAATAAACCGTGACAACCTTGAGAAGGCATATTATTAAAAAATAAACATGCAACACCTCCACAATTTAAATCTGCAACTGTAGTTCAATACTGGAGCTATTGTGACGTCACAGCAGTGGAGGGGATCTACTTCCAGGCTTGTAGTATGTAGTAGGTTCTGGTAGATCACTGTATGACAAATAATACAGGTTGTTTCAATGGGAAGTCCCACATTTTAATTCGTTATAACTTTGAGGATGTGATGGTGGTTAAATGTCAAGTGCACTCAAATGGTGCACAAAATATAAGAGGTTTTTCTTTGCACAACTGCCGCAATGTGCAGAAGATGGTCTTGAGCGATTAATTCGCTACCCCGGTGAATCATTTTGCCGATTGTCACATGAGATCAGCTTATCTGTGACAATGTACCAAAGAGCATCTAAGTAGGCAGGAATCAGACCATCAATCCTGTAGGTATGTTTTTGCAATTGGTTACTCAACTTTGTGGAAAGAAACCCTGGAATTTTGATGACGACATGGTTTACCAATGCAACTTG
Source organism: Timema genevievae (assembly GCA_902155825.1). Lineage (NCBI taxonomy): Eukaryota > Metazoa > Arthropoda > Insecta > Phasmatodea > Timematidae > Timema > Timema genevievae. The sequence continues at coordinate 31,632 of CABFWO010003899.1, read as the reverse complement.
GTTTCATCTCTCAGGATATGTTAATCCCCAAAATACAAGAATTTGAACAACACAAAACCCTCATTGGATCAATGAGACACCACTTAATTCGCAAAAGGTGTGCGTATGGTGTGCACTTTCCGCTGAGAGAGTCATTGGATCCATTTTCTTTGAAGGGACTTTGAACACTGATGCATACAGGGAAATTTTCATGGCCTTTATGGAGCAACCAGATAACATCGAGCTTACGCAGTGGTACTTCCATCAGGATAATGCCACATACCACACCTCCAATGAGTCCATGGTGCTAATCAACAACTTCTTCATGGACCGTGTTATCTTGTGGGATCATCTTAGAGAGAAAGTCTACAAAAATCATTCAGGATCTCCGGGCAAATAGAGCAACCAAAATAAACAATATTAATGGAGGCATGTATCAGAAACTTGGTGAAATGTGTGCAAACATGTTTCAAGAAGGAGGGGCGACACTTTCAGCACTTGATGTGATGATGATTCATTCTCCCATTATCAACCCCTTATCTACAGGTACTTATGTTACTATTTAGTTACTAAGTCGAGCGATTGACCTATTTAAAAAGTGGAACCTGCCACTGAAACATTCTGCATATTAGAAACATGGATTGTGGTTAAAACTTTAGCTAAATTTACAAACATTATTATTATTATTATTATTATTATTATTATTATTATTATCATTATTATCATTATTATCATTATTATCATTATTATCATTATTATCGTTATCGTTATCGTCATCATCATCATCATCATCATCATCATCATTATCATCATTATCATCATCATCATCATCATCATTATCATCATCATCATCATCATTATCATCATCATTATCATCATCATTATCATCATCATTATCATTATTATTATTAGCACCGCGTCTTACTACCCGTTCGGGTTATACGCACTTACGCTAAATGTGCAATGGTTGGGTGATTGTGAGATGAAATGGAGGACCTACAGTTTAACGTGGAATCCAAACCACGGTGGAGGCTTGGCATTCCTCACATTCACAAGTTGTGATTAATACACATCTTGTCGGAGGTGAAGGAAGGGTTTGGCAATCAGATAAATCTGTGCCGGGACCGAGGATTGAACCCCGTACCCTCAGCACAGAAGTCTGACACCTTACCCCTAGACCACCAGGTCACAAATTTACAAACAAACAGAAGTAATTTTAATATTTGTATGTGAATAGCCTAAACAACTAGTAACATATTGTGAATACACAAACACATACACACACAAAAGCATTGCAAATTAATCAACGACATAAAATGGTAGCAGCAAATAGTATTTATTTTATCTGGAACTGTGTGCACACACTTGTTATAGAAAAAATGCTGAACAACATGAATAAAATATAATTTCATGGATTAAATTTATATCTACTGTAAATTATTCTGTTATCAATTAATTAATTTTAGGTTTATGCTTATGCTTGTTTTGAAATATTACAATAGCTTCAGACGTGGATGTAAGGCAAATTTCATAGTTACGATTGTGAATTGAGGCCTTGCAGATGCGAGGTAGACTCTGATGTTATTTTAGTTATCCATACCGGGCTCTAGCTATAACCCTGTGTTTAGAAACTACATATTAAATCTCCTAAGGAGACTGTAATCATTACCATTGTTTTAAATTACATTAATATATTATCTCATATTTATTCATTCTCATTAGGTTTCTTCGAGAGCGTAGTTGTCTGTTAAGAGGCCTCAAACTGGATCCTCTGTACCTTGACGGGCGTATCAACCGACAGTCGTTAGTACTTCAGAGTGTATTCAATGCAGCGGTTCTGAGTGCGTTCAGGCTACATGCCATCATACGTCACACATTCACTAGCTTATCACGAGCCAACCAATGGTTTGTTTTGAGGATCATTGCAGCATGTGCCTCCAGCTTAGCTCGAAAAGTGGTGAAGGCCACCCAAGCATTTCCAGGTATTAAAGGTTTTTTGTTCAAATGTATATTGAAACCAAGCTAGATTAGTTCAGAACAATGCTGGTGATTAATCTGACAGGTTTTTTTTTTTTTCAATGTTCTTAACCATTTGTTTGGGGGTTAAAAATAGATTTTGTTATAAAACGATTTTTAATGTTAGCTCGGTGATTATGAGAAAGTGAGTGTAAAATGATAATAATATAATATTTATTTAAATGGAAAATATTGATAAAATATTTAAATGTAATCAAATACTGATAGGTTAAGGTTCCCTTTTTCATATTTAAACTCAAATTCACTGTTGAATTAGTGATAAAATTTATACGCTGCCACTGGAATACCATATATTTCTAGAAAACATTGGTAATTTTGGTATATGCTTGATTATACAAAACCTTATAAAATATTGAAGCAAAGTAGTTTTAAAGGGTTAGTAACTATTGGCTATTGACCCGGAAATAAGCCACTCTGAAAAGCCTAAAAATATGGTCACTTTAATAGGGAAAAAATTATTTATTTTTTTAAAATCAATCCTCTTTGAAAGTAAATACACCCTGTTTCTTTCTCACTACCCTAGTGCTCACAGTTTTTACACATCTTCTTACTAAGATTTTAACATGTGTGTTGTAATGTCTTGATCATTGGCTGAGAGAGGTTATTTCCTAGATGATCACCCATGCGTGAGATTACAAACTTAGTAAACAAATAAACTAAATTGGTGTCACATTGAATAACATTAGTGACCAATGGACTTCAACAATAAGTCTGTAAAACATATGTTAAAAATACTACTAACAGGTTTGACCATTTAATTTTAGCTCATAGTTAATGTTTTACCATCAGTCTCATGGCCATCTATTTTTGTTTAAATTATTCAGTAACATTTGCCGTGGTTCTATAAAGGTGGTTTTAAGAGAGGAAATGTGTTCTCTTTTCGAGTCAAAATGGTACTTTCGTTTTAATGTTTTATGGGTGTGCTTGTATATACTTGTAAGTGTGCTTCATTTTTCTTCAATTCTATTATATTTTGCTTAATGCGCTCAATTTCATACATATTATTTTTATGTGATATTTCTTGCCTATTCTACAAATACTGTCAACAAACATATTAAAAAAACTCAGAATTTGTCTTTTACAACAAATAACAATAAATACTAACATACAAGTTGCACATCATTGTAAGCACACAAATGTCTATATGGATGAAACCTCAATTCAAATAAATTAAATTAGTTGAAAAATGACATGGTCCAGGTTTCATTTTTCGGCTAATTTAAACTAAACAAAAAACAAGTTTGAAATTTGAAATACTTTTTAACCCTAGAATACTATTGTCATTGTATGTGCTGTATTGCTATTGATATTTAAATCTGATGTAATACCTGATAAAACCTTTCATAAGCTTCATATATGATCTGAGTTTAATTTTTAGTCTTTTTTTGAATAATTTTATTTGTTTTATCTTTCAATTTTTGTATTTTTAATTATACATCAAATTCAACATACATCAAACACAAAATTAAATACATCAAACTCCAAAACAAAAATAATCAAAACTTTTGTAAATACAATTAAACATTGGCATATTTAAATGTTTTTGTAATGGCTGGAACTATCTAGTTATTAATAACTAACCAACCAATTTTTAACAGTCTGGACACAGTTACTTCTCGTGTTTCCTGTAAATGTATTAATACTTTGATACCTAAATCTGAATTCTACTTCCAAATAAATTAACGTAACGTCCAAGATGCAATCATCCGTCATGACATCTAATTGTTGACTGACTGTTGAAGGCATAGCTCAAAATAAGGGAGACTGGCTTGCTGGGGAATAAAAGGGGGATTAATTGTTCAGGCATTACACGTATATTTACATACAATACCATTTTAGGGTTGAATAATATGTGTGTATAGGAAAAAATGTCTGAGGTAGGGTAGTAGCTATAAGAAGTAATATATAGGTACCGGTTGAACGCTAAGAGACTATAAGGATTGTTTGAATCATTATAGTTATCATCATCATCATCATCTGTTTCAAGCTTGTGGCTAGGTCACTTTAGTAAAATGCCTCCATCTTCCTCTATCCTTCCACCACTCTTCTTCCTTTAATTTTTCCATTCTTCTCCTCTCACTTACACACTTTCTGCTATCTGCTCCTCCCATTTCTTTCTTGGCCTCCCTTGCGGTATTTTTCCTACTTACTTCATTTCCAACATTTTCTTTGACATCCTCTCTTTTTCCATCCTCCTTGCATCATTATGGTCAGGACCGTTTTAAAAAAATGGGATGCCCGGGGCAAAAAAAAATCATAGCCTCCACCCTCTCCCTTTGTACGGCAGTTTATCAGTTTCAGCACTAAGCCGTTCTAATATATTGATAAGTACTCGGTGTTTATGTTACTTAGTAATTTCTCATGTTTTATGGAATATTGGTCAACCTGTTAAATGACTGTACTTTATTAAATGCAAACAAATTAAGTTAACAAAAGTAACTTCCTCTATGTACCATTTCACCGTTAGTTTCTGTGGACCGACAGCAGTAGCACAATGGTGGCGTATTCTACCGTACTGCAGCACATTACTTGAATAACATAAATCTTAAATTATATAAAGTTAGGGTTTTCAGGAATCTGGAATGTAATCCTTTCACTAAGCGAATACTTATTGCTGTTAATTAGGTACACTATTTGATACAAAATTTAGAATAATAACTGTAGTTTAATTTAATAATCTTTGGGGAATTGTGGCCTCCTGGAACGTGAGGCCCGGGGCAATTGCCCCCTTTGTGTGTGTGTCCCCCCTAGACGCGGCCCTGATTATGGTTACTATTAATAGTATATTTATATTTTCTAGCTACTCTATTGACATTCCACGCAGCTCGATGGCTCACATTCAAGGCATATTATGTGAAACTGTCTCGTCATGGGAGTCGGTACAAATTGATTGTCCGGAGACTTGAGCACTTGCTAGAGCGCAACTCCAGAGATGTGCACAGAGATACTTTAAAAGTGCTCGAAGAAACCACCGCAAAGGGATTACCACACATTTTCAAAACTGTTACATAAACTACATTAAAACTTATTGTTTTTGCAACACACCTTATAAAACAAACATGAAAAGTTTGTTTAAAAACTCATATGACAATATTTAACTGCATGGTTAACAAAATAGGTTCCTACAAAATGATAGATTATTATAGGGGCATGCAAAGTCCTTTTTTTTTAGACAAAGTTGATTTGAATATGTATTTAATATGTCCAAAGTTGAATTAAGTTCATATATTTTTGTTATTATTTTATGCTGAGAAGAAATATTATAGTGTATACATTTATATTTAACTTTTAACACCATATTAAGATTTACAAATGTTTTAGTTGTAAAATTGCTTATTAGATTTTGTCCTAAACTGCCACACGATTCTGTCCAATGACAGTAGTATAAATTGTTGAAATGTGTACTTCTTTTCGCTATACATCAAATAGTGTTTGTTAATTTATAAATACCTTTACCTTTTGCCTTCCTTTCATACTATTTTACAGTGATGTGTTCCTAAAGGTCAAAGATAAAAAAAAAGTGAACATGTTTGATTTGACCCTAATAAGCAATACAATTTGTTGCCTGCTTCCTTTATTTGAGGTGCCATATTATAGAAATTAGACTTAACAGATATTTTAGTAAAATGAAAAGTTGAACAAATTCCTATATAGGTTTAAGAATAGATAATTAACAAAATATTTGAATTAGAGTACAACGGAATAATTTGCACATATCAAAACTGAAATGTTTCTACTTAGTCTATGCCATTAAGAACTCGAAAGTTAATTGCCACCTATCGCTTTCAGGTCCATTCTAATGTTATCCTCCCATCGGTCTCTTGGTCTTCTTGGGTTTAACACTCAAAACTCTGAACACAGTTCTAGATTCTCTCATTTGCACTGAATGTTCCGCCCTCCATAATCTACTATAGAAACAAAATATTTTAATCAAAATTCTTAAAAACCAAGTTTGAAATATACAATTTATATAAAAAAAAATTGTAGACTGTGCTCTCTTGGAACATAATTTATCTATTCTCTTTTAGTTCCTATAGGTAGTCAATATTATTTGAGTCAAAGATGATCAAAAGTTCATATAGTGTAGACACATTCTAAAATAAGCACTCGACCAAACATCTTAAATTATTCTTGCAATAGTTACATTTTATATTATTTACTCTAACTAGTGTGCTCATAAAATTTGCATAAACTTTCTTAATACAGCCATTTGAGGTTGTTCGTACTTTTAGATTGGCTTAAGATAAATGATAAAAACACTAACACGCCTTATAATCTAATTATTAGTGGCAGAGTTTGCTCAAAATCAGCATATTTGGTGAATCCCTACCTTCAGCACTAGGTTTTGCCTGATATTGGATTTTGAGTCGGTCTGGATAAATACTGATACATTTTTAACTACCCTTGTTCTAACGGCATTAGTTTAAGTAAATTGAAGATGCTTATGTTCAGCCAAGCTACTAAACACATTTTGGAAGTTTAAAATAGGCCTGGGAAAGAAACTTTTAGAAAATACACTTTTTGTGATCAACACTCAGAACAATTTAATCATAATACTAGTTTGTAGATAATAAACTGTATTAACCTACAATATTGGATTATTTATTTTTTGTAGCCATCTTACTTACTATCTGTTAAAGTTGTACACAATGATTGTTTTTAATTTATTGCTCTTTGGTTAATCTGGCTTATCTCACCCGACATTTAGTATAGATTATCAAAGTGTTATTGCATCAATATATCAAAAGTGATAGCCAAAGATCTCGCAACTTGCTGTATGAATTTACAAATATAGTTTTAATAAATCTGATTGTAACTATCTAAAAAGTTCCTTGCTATCTCAATTTAATTGAACAATGTCTGTAAAAAGCTAAATAAAAATCTGATGATTTGGTTAGAAAGGACATCACATACAGCTCCATCAAGATGGGAAGGGCTAGTTTTTTTTATTAATGTCTCTTACTACCTGTTTAGGTTATATGCTTGTATGATAATTACTCTAATTGGGTAGGGATGAGAAAGGAAGAATTTTTATAGATAATCTACCCACATTTGTGTAGTAGAAGGAGATTGTTAAACAATTTAAGAAAAACTCCCTTCATTAGACCTGACCGGGATTCAAATTATGATCTCCCCATCGTCATCAGCCCAGTGTAACATGAGAATGATGCCTTAGATCGTTCAGTCACTGAAGCAGGTAAGAGTTAGTTGACACCAACCCTAATTCACCTTAGCTACATTGAGGAGAAAATATTTAATATAAATACTGCAGTTCTTAATTCATCTTAAACATTCTATATTTAAGTTGATAGCCATTTTTCTATTTAGTTTGATTTTATATGAAGTATTTAACATTACTTTCTGAATACTCTTAATATATTAACACACAACTTATAAACTAACTTAAATATAGAAATAATACAGCATCTACTCATTCATCAATCTGAAAGAGGAATCCCACATTTCACTAATGATACATTTTTCAGCCGTGCTGGGAATCAAATCCAGGACTTTTAACTCAATAGGCCAGGGATTCCCAATTATTATTTTTTTGTAGAAACACTTAAAATATTTTATAAGAATCGGGAAACCCCTACCTGGCTTCACAGGGGTAAATTAAAAATATAATTAATATATGTTTAAACCAGTTGCTATAATAAAAATTAACTCATACTTTTGAATAAAATATTTCAATAGTATTTATTGCCTATTTAAATTTACTAATTACTGTCCTTCGGTGCTTGAACTCGGTTCATCAATATTCTTACTATCTTCACTTTGAACATTATTACTGGTTCTCTTTTCTTCAGCTTCTTCGAATACACAAGCTCTAATCGATTATTTCCGCATTGTCCAAAGGTTATTATGGGCAGACCAGTAAAAATCAAGCTTTTTAAAATACTTGCAGGACCCCAGTAACATGCTCACCAAACTTTAGTTGGGAATCACCGGCTGAACTAAGGAGTCTTGTTCCTGTGTTCCTGTGTGAGCGGTTCACTGAAGTGAGTGAATAGAATCATTCAAACCAGTATCTATGCTTCTATTGTCAAGGAAACCTGGACTTTTTCTACCGAAAAGAGTAATATAGGGAAAGTTTAGATTGAAACAAGCTCAAACAAATACTATTTGTTCAGAGAGTCAATATGATGTAATCTGGGGTATGGTAAATATACATTTCTAATACAAACCTGACTATCCAAATTAAGATCTAGGTTAGTATGTATAGTCAAAAATCTGGAAAATTGATCTTAGAGAAAACAAAGAGGAGGACTTTATTGAAAATATAGTTCTAAAAAAGCACATAACAATATGTACTTACAACACCACATAAAACAAATTATGTATTAACAATCTTCAAACTTCTTAAAAGCAATAATTACATACCATAAATAAAATTGAAAAGTTATTAAAAATTTATTTTGTTTGAATTTAATTAAAACCGCTGCTGCAATACAAATTCAGATAGTAAGGATTCTACTGTAGATAAATTAGATTTCTTTAGCTTGCATTATGTACCAACAACTTTGAGGGTACAAAATTGAAGATATATTTATATCTGGAGGTACACGAACATATATATATATAATATTTTTGACTTGCCCAAACCATTTGTGTGTTTGTCAATACACCAATTTGCTAGGCTCGGAGATAAAATCAAAACATTAAAGAGTTTATTATATAATACAAAAGTGTTATTTGATCTATTTTATTATTAAGCCACTTTCTATGTAAACTGTCCATGGGCTAAGGGTTCCAATCCCCTCCCACCTCTTGAAATTTTCTGAAGTTTTTAATATGAAGCTTAAAGATGGCCTTGTATTAAACATGAACTAACTTATAGAGGCATTCACTTTTAAAAAATTTGCCACTCCAAATAGCTTTTAGAAACATTTAATTTTCAACAAATTTCCAGGATATCACTCTAAATGCCTTCTAGAGGCATCCGATTTTCAAAAATCTCCCAAAGGAAGACTACTCCAAATAGCCTCTAGAAGTACCCAAATTAAAAAAATGTATACTTTGGGGGGCACTGTTCTAAATTGTTGTTAAAAAAGAGTATAATTATTTTCCAAAACTCTCTGAACGAGGATTCCTACAAATAGCTTCTAGGATCATCCAATTTTCCAGCATTAACTAGTTTAGAGGAGGATAGAAAGTCCATAAAAATACTTATTTTGTCACTTGGCCCTTCATACACAAAAACCACAATGTTTTTATTTCTTAGGATTTAATAGTAAATCCTAACATGTCATTAACTTACAATTTTGAACCCCTTCCTTCAAAATTAAATTATTCTTATGCCCATGCAACTGTCAATAATATGGTAAACTTATTGGCCAATATATTCATTCAAACTTTTCTTAACATGGTCATCAGTCACATTTTAGGAATGCTTTCCTGATAATACACTTTAGTGCTGTACCCTGATTTGGGTTGGAAATTCAATCATATCTCCTTACAGTCAACATTTTACAACATTTGTGTAATTTTACAGGTAGGTGTTGATAATATCTATAAGTATCAAAAGGAACAGCTGCATAATATGTGACTTGATATGAATGGTTTTAGAAACTACCGAATACTCTTTTTTTTAGAACAGCATCTTACTACTTGTTCGGGTTATAACACTTATGTAATAATTAACTAATTGTTTTAGGGATTAGGAAGGTTAAATCTAGAGGAACTGTACCTGCATTTGCGTTTAGGGAGATTGGAAAACAATTTTGCTAAAATCGCCTGACTGAGATTTGAACCACGATCTGCTTGTCATCGGCAATCTAGTCTACTGCTAGAGTAGCACCTTAGATCATGTGGCCACCAAAGCGGGTCAGGTACTGTTCTTCCTCCTAAAATCAGGGTTTAGCATCTACCAACCTTATCATAATTAAATCTCAGACTAAGCCATAAACCAAATCCTTAATTAATTTACCATATAGGGAAAGGACCGCTGTAGTTTTAACCCCTCCCACAAGAGGGTACAGTCGTTGACAACAAGCTCAATGGAACCCTGACTTAAATATATTTATTTGATATTGATCTAAAAACAGAAAATTCATAGAGAAAATAAAGTTCATCATATTGAGGAACAAACCTTGGCCTCTTAAGTTGTTTTTTCCTCGCATAAAGAAAGTTTTTAGTGATAGTAAAATTCACCCTACTGAGAAACAAACCTTGACCTCTTTAGTTGTTACTTTTTCATGTAAAGAAAGAGTTTTCCCTGTTTTTTACTATCTGCTAGGATTATACATATGCCCAGACATTAATAAACGCTCATTGAATAGGTATGAAGCATTGGCTAATACATAGTCAAAGAATGAAGGTAAAATTTGAGAGGAAATGTACACTCATTTGCATGGAGGGAGAGTAAGAAACAATTTAAAGGAAAAAGTTTGATCATGATTTGAACAATCCCAATACTAGCAAGCAATCCAGCCTAACACGATAGTGAAGTGTTAGGCCATGCAGTTACTGATATCGCTTAGGTAGAAAACATTTTAAGTTTTGTTATATTTATACTACCAATGTCAGTCAATGGTGAAGGCTGCAAAACACTTTGCGTGAACAAGTATACATGAAAACAGCTCAAATGACTTTTTTTAACTGATATAAAAGGTTCTACCTATGCTGATCTAACTATATAATTTGCAATACTACAGTAGCCCCATGGCTTCTTTGGTGCTGACTGACAGCTCACAGCTGACTTCTAACAGTCAACATTTAGGTATATACCTCAATTTTGACTGTCAAAGGTGACAGCTGTTAAACACATGTTTTTGCAGATCATATTGGTTCGGCGTAGGGATATATAATTTGGTCTGGTAGCTTTTCAAAGCCGTGAGCTGTCAGTCAGCACCAAAGAAGCCATGGGGCTACTGTAGTTAAAATAGTCTTGAGGGGGAAGGGGCTTACGGAAACGTCAAACCTTACCGGAAGGGACAGATCGACCGCGTTGAAACGATAGTTAAAAGGTTTTTCTGTGTGGGATGGGGAGATACAGCGTCTGGAGGTTTCGACGGCGCTAAGAATAGAGTAGTCCCCCCTGTCCTCGTCACAAGTTCAGGGCAACGGCCCCCCCACCCTCAACGCACGTGTTTCTTCAGACAGGAGCGTTCACATTTCACACGACCGTCTGCTTATCACCACAGTTACGAGTGATAGTTCTTAGTTATTTTAATGAGGTGCTTGCTATTTACAGTGAAGTTTTAAAAAAATAATCTAGTCGCACGACTTACAAGCTAACTTAACCTGCTACACACAAACCGTCATAAGACCTGAATATTTACTAATTATTGGATAACAGGACAGACCAGCACGCGAATAGTAAATATCTTGATCAGCGTGCGGCAGAATCTAACTAGAGTCTCAGATATTCGTGATCTACTACCGGGACATTAAGAGGTGAGTGATACTTCTTACTGGGGCACTTTTAACATGCGGATAGTCCAGGGCCGTACGCAGGATTTTTGTAAGTGAAGAGGGAGGGGGCGTCAATAATAACTAAAAATTATGATCAGTTATAATTAACTGGTTAACAATACAATACCCTCATATGTGATAAAGTTATGGTGACACAAAATATAATTGAGATGTTTCCCTAAGTAATAAGAAATATTTGTAATTTATTATGATAAAAAAAATGTAAGAACAAAAAAATATCCCACAATAATTTTGAGAACTCACCCATTTATGACGTATCGATACTAACAGCTTGTCCAAGATATACATTAAGCTTCAGGGAGGAAATTACTAAGTAGGAGTCTTACAATATCGCTTCTACTGGAACAGTTCTTGTTCTCGTCTCATTTTATTGATATTATTTTATCTGGTGTAAATTTATTTCTCACTGGAAGGGGTTTGAACACCCGTCCTCCGCGTACGGCCCTGGGGAAGTCACATCTCTCGACTATGCAGTATATTTATTAGAAGCTCATCCAATCTTAGTAAGGAATTATAAACCTAATTCTTGGGCGTCAATTATAAAAAGAAAACAAACCTAATGTCACTATGGTACACTTTTCCTTGGTCCCGGGTTGGATTCCGAGTTGGTACCTTGGATATTTTTCTCTTAAGGGGAATTATTCCAGCGGTCACCAGGGGTTGGTAAATTAGGCCTAAGTTAGGTTTAAAACTCCCACAACTCTATATTCACTATCATCACAACATATCATTGCGGCACGGTGTGTAGACAACCTCCTGTACATCAGAGCCACCAGAGCTGCTAATAGTCTACATACAGGTGGCACGACTGGATGTCATGTCCCTCCCGGTCAGTAGTGCCAAACGCTTAGAAGAAAAGGAGCTATACATGAGAATCGAAACCATCACGTTTATAAAGATAAGAGGAGCTCACTATGAAATCTTGTGTATTCATTTCCCAAACGCTCTGAGAATTACATTTGGTTGAATCTTCTCACGCATAGCTTTCTGAAAGGTTTTTTTTCCTACCAGAACCCTACTACGTAAAGGAATTCTGGTAGGAAAAAAGATCTTTCAGATTGTAATTCACAAGAAGATCGGCCTAGTGTTTAGCTCCATAGGCGTCTGCCCCCTTAGCTAAGTTGGTAACGTGTTTTCCTACTGAGTCCCGCGTACGATTCCTGGCATGGCCGAAAAATGTATCATTAATAAAATGTGGGCTTATCCTTTCACAGTTGTGAATTAATGGCCGGAAACTGGATGTTGTGCCTGTTATAGATTTAAGTTAGTTTATAAGTCATTTACTATTATAATCAGTCGGTGTAGAAAGTGAACGTTAAATTCCTCAAATAAATCAAATGAAAGCTCCAAAGGCAAAACAAAAATGCGCTATAAAATATAACAATATCAAAGTTTTTCTTTTATCGGGTAGTTAGGTCCAAACAAGTATTGAAGACATGACGGGGCCATGTTCGAACCTGTTCCTGTCCCCACCCCCCTCTCTCCCGGTAATACTGGTGTAGCGCCTTCAAATTCATCTTCCTCGTCCTTTGAGCTTACATCAATATAACCAAAGGTTCGAATACCTTGAACGGGTGGGAAAAAACTTGGTAATAATCAAATAAAGGGCTTGCTTGGACATAGTTTACAACCAAGAGGCGTGAAACTTTCTGTCCTTGTCTTTTTATAAATCCAGGAAGCCGAGTTTAATTCTCCTTGAGGATACTATATTTTTAATACATATTTTAGTCAATATTTACAATTTTTAATTATAAATATAATGTTCTCAATTTCTTAGTGTTTCTAATCGAACCTTTTAGTTTGCCCATCAGCGTTCTCGCACCTGAGACACTAACGTTTTCAATGAGCCAATAGCAATGCATCTATCAGTGTTTTAAGGCAGAGTATTAGTGTTGTGTGAGATCTTGTTACAAGTGCTAGATATAGGTGGTCCACAGGTTGCCTTGTTTCACCCTTTGCTTCTTGCCAAGTAATATATATAATAATATAAGTATTTAGAGGAAATTTAGATTGGAAGTTAGGAGAGTAATACAGTTGGGAAATGCAATGAATTGTTGACTACTCGCCTGCTGTCAAGGAATGTGAAACTCGGAATAAACAAAACAATAATTTTACCGGTTGTTATCTATGGCTGTGAAACGTGGTCTCTTAACTTACACGACGAAAATAAATTGAGAGTGTTCGAAAACAAGGTGCTTAGGAAGATGTTCAAAATATCCAAAATGGGATGAGGCTACTTGGGAGGTGGTTACATAATGATGTTATATACCTGAATTGATCACAAGACATTGTTAGGATAATCAGGTCTCACAGATTACGATATGCAGGACATGCAGCTAGAACGGGGGATTCTAGAACATTGTTTAGGTTACTGGCTGGCAAACCCAATGGGAAGATACTATTGTGAAGATCTAGACGCATATCGGAGGATAACATTAGAATGCACCTGAAATAGATAGGGTGTAATGAGGTGGACTGGATAGAACTAGATCAAGATAGGGATAGGTGACCAATGTAAAGAGAATATAAAGTTAGCTCTACTTGGACGAATTGGATATGTCATTGATTACGTCACCCAGCACACATCAGCTATATTTCAATACGAAGACAGCCAAACATATATTTTTTTTAAATAAAAAAGTAATGACATTAATTGGACATTGGTGTGGATTTTGAAGGTTTATTTATTATTCAAAGTTCCAAAATTATACCTGATTATTAATCATTTATTTTGTCTTCCATATAGTTTAGTGTATATCACGCATTGGCTCGTGTACTGAGTGACGTCACAAGCTCATCCAATCGGGTGTATTTCTCTATCGGGCGCTACCTTCTATTCTTTTTACATTGGCCAATACCCTGAACACGGTTCTAGAATCTTCCATTCGCGCTGCATGTCCTGCTCACCGTTACAAGACTTGTCTTGTGATGAGTACATATTATGTAACTCTTACATTAATGTTTAATTATTTCAATTGATTTGGTATCTCTCCTCTTATAGTAACGTATTTATTTTGATGTTTTTCCTAATGTTATTCATCAAAGTTTGTTTAGTGCCAGCAAAGGTTTTTGACCCTAACACTCAAGATGGGTACGAGAATCGGTCAGCCCCGCATGGTGACAATTTCCGGTGGCAGCGGTGGGAGGAATGGAGGCATCCATTGTTGCTGCTGTACGTGCTGTACCTGTATCCACCTCCAGTTCCTCCGAACTCCAGCAGGGGTGTGCAAATTGGCGGAGGTGGTAAGACACGTACTGGGGAACATGTGTGCATTTCCGGTGTTCAATTATAGTTCATATTTGCGACAGCAGAACGTTAATTCTTTGTCAGAAATCAAAACGGCAACCAGGTGTATTCTAAATAAAATGCATTAGCTCAAATTACAGACTAGGTTTTTTCACTATCTCAGAATTGACATGATTTCAAATATAGAATAATTGATAGTACTAATTACATATAGCAGCTGATGAAATTACTTATTTTAAGACTCCCGTCGGTGGACACGCGGACTAAACGTCAAGCCCATCTAGTCAATTTCACCGGTGGTTAGGAGGTCAGTGTTCAAATCCTAATGGATGTAATAAGGATTATTTTCCCTCAATGGCTTCCCACTTTCCCTCCACCCAATTGCAAGTAATCACTTTAAATCTAGATTTTTGACTTCCTCATCTTTATTCCATTAGTGTGATTAAATACGGGTAGCCGGACGGGTAGTAAGACAGGATGTATAATTTTGATTTGGAATTAATCAGTTGACTCTGTTTCCATACACCGCGTTAAACTTGTAGTTTGTATATCATTTGAACAAAGGACTTATTACTCCTTGATAACGCATAATAAAATCTACAAACAAAAGGTCATTTTACTTTTTTTTAACGTGGCACTTTACATTTTTAACTNAACTTGTAGTTTGTATATCATTTGAACAAAGGACTTATTACTCCTTGATAACGCATAATAAAATCTACAAACAAAAGGTCATTTTACTTTTTTTTAACGTGGCACTTTACATTTTTAACTAACTTTTTTTTTTTTTTGCCAGCAGGATCAAAAAGTTTCAAAACTAGATTTGTTTGTCTTAAGTGACGCCACAACCATAAATAATGGCCTATTAAGCGCAGGATGAATGGTTACGCATGCGTTATGAAATGCATCACGCAAGTACAATGAACCAATTATTGTCTTCACATTCACAAATAAATGTTGGACGTGTCCAGCACATCACCAATGCCTATTCAAGGGTGGTCTAAGAGTAATAAGTCGGTTCTTTGAACACTAGCAGTCATTAATCTCAAATAAGGAGGCTATATTTGGTCAATATACGATCATAAACAAAATCAAGTCAGTCAGTGGCATCCCTCCAAATTAGAACTGTGTCACTAACTATAGTGTAATTCCGTGCTGCCGTGTTCACAGATTTTGGGTGGCGTTTGTCAGAGTATGCTGCTCAACTACGGGTTATCCTACTCCAGAGATATTGGTTCATCCTACGACAGTTTTCTCACAACAGCTTCGTCCTGCTTCATGACGACAGGAATTCTGCTAGCCTGCTACCTCATCTCAGAGAACTCCTTCCGCCTCGTCCGCTCTTCGTTATTTGTAAGGAAATTTACATTGTTTTATCTTATCTGAGTAAACAATCTTCATTCCAAACGCTCAGGGCTGGATTTAAGGGGGGGGAGGATAGGGGCGATTCCCCCTCCCCTTACCAGGGTTCTCACAGAAAGGGGCCCCCACAAACCCTCGAAAGAAAGAAAAAAAACTTTAATTTTCTATTGTAAATGCTTTCTTGCTTTGTTTCTAACATAATTTTTGTTAATCCTGCACAAAATAATAAGACATAAATAAATTAATGTGTGTGCAGCTTAAATAAAAAAATAAAAATCCTGTCTCAGCAGCGCCTTTGATACAATTTTTGTTTCCCAATTTGTTGTTTCTCTGACAAATTTAGTCAGTTGCTCTCGAGAAACGTTGAAACAGATGTCTGTTGTGTTTGTGGTGAGTGCCAGTTTGTGTTTTAATGAGGTAGTTAAGTGGAAGTGTCAATTGTGGAGGATTATATCGACATAATATAAGAAATATGTGATGTGATCCAGGAAAAGGTACCTTAAGAGTTCGGCCAGACTGACAGGCGAGCGGGCGATTTAGCGACTGCCTGTCCAACTTGGTGAGCGAGCCAGCGACTAATTACCAAATTGATCTCAGTTTATTAGTGAAAATGTATCTGTAAAATACACTTCACGCATCTCTGCTAATAAAAATTCTTACAAAGTTATTTCATGTTTACAAAAAGGACATATTGTTGTGGTTTTCTCCACGCTAACGGAGATTTTTATTTGTAAAGGCCTCCTTTGATTATTATATTGAAGTATTAAAATATCGGCTCTTGCTACTTTTTTATTTCTTTATTTTTAGCACTACGACGTATTAATATCCGTTCGAGTTATATAAGCCTTTCTTGCTACTAACGGCCTAATCTAATGGGTAAGACCAGAAAAACTATATATATACATATATATATATATATAAATACATGTGCGCTAAGCGTATCAATAGTAATAAAAGTAATTTATCATGCCAAATTGAAAAGTTTTCCTGACACACACTGGACCAACATAACAACTGCCCAGCGCCTGTAAACTAGACTGTTCCGGCTCGAGCGTATTTATGAAAGCTTCATGTAGCCTACTTCATTTTACTTTGCTATAATTAAATTTGTGTAAAATCAAAAAGTTACT
This sequence comes from Timema genevievae, assembly GCA_902155825.1. Lineage (NCBI taxonomy): Eukaryota > Metazoa > Arthropoda > Insecta > Phasmatodea > Timematidae > Timema > Timema genevievae. Next base: position 14,439 of record CABFWO010003899.1, on the reverse strand, counting down.
TACCTTTCCTCGGACATGCTATGGTGTAATTTACATGGGTTTGTGGGGGCCCCCACATTGTTGCCGCCCTAGGCCCCCACATACGTAAATCTGGCCCTGCAAACGCTAAAGCTACGTGGTGTCTAATCTTACCTGAGTAAACAATCTTCCCTCCAAAGGGTAAAGCTACGTATTATTTAATCTTACCTGAGTAAACAATCTTCCCTCCAAACGGTAAAGCTACGTGGTGTCTAATCTTACCTGAGTAAACAATCTTCCCTCCAAAGGGTAAAGCTACGTAGTGTCTAATCTTACCTGAGTAAACAATCTTCCCTCCAAACGGTAAAGCTACATGGTGTGTCAGTTTATCTGAGTAAACAATAATTAATTCCTTACTCCATCCACTAGATGAAGCAAAGAGGCGTTCCAACTAAATCTCTTTAATTTTAGAAAAATACAGAAATAATTGAGGAAGATAATGGATTGATGTTTACGATTCTATCTTTTGATCTGTTGAAATACGTTTAAACTATGAGTAAATGGCGTGAGCGGCTTGGCCGGTTATAAAATGGTTTTGTTATCAGGAAGTGATGTTCAACGCTGTGGCATCTTTCCTGTATTTCTCAGCGGCGTCCTACCTGGGTTACGTCGTCAATGTGTTTCTTTGGCCCAAATACATCATCACGCCTTACTACCAGGTCTACCCAGCCATGACAGCTACTTACGTACGTTCAAATAGCTCATTTCATTTATATTTTTACTTCATACTCTGTTTGGTTACTAAGCAAAATTTTGAGGTATTTGAATTTAATTAAATTGTAGATTTGTTATGAAAACAGTTTTAGTAAAATGTTGGTAAAATTGCTTTGTTAATTATTATGGCATACCATTTATTTTTATCTTTTTACCTTAACAGAGTAATTAATTTAATTTAAAAACTATATTAATTCATCATTATTGTTGTTTTATAAAAATCTACATGTTAATTATATTCTGATGATCGTCTGTGGATATAAGAACATTTTAGACTGTGTGCAGGCACATATACAATTTAGTAAATTGAATTATTTTTCCCAAATGGACATTTGAATTGAAGTACCTTTTAGAAAATACTTACTTACTCACTCTATAGTAGGCCTATTTATAACTAGAAAGTTCATTGACGCACTTACAAATGTACACCACCTATACCTATCTTGAGCTAGTTATATCCAGTCCATCTCACTACACCCTATCCCTATCTTGAGCTAGTTATATCCAGTCCACCTCATTACACCCTATCCCTATCTTGAGCTAGTTCTATCCAGTCCACCTCACTACACCCTATCCCTATCTTGAGCTAGTTCTATCCAGTCCACTTCATCACACCCTATCTCTTTCGGGTCCATTCTAATGTTATCCTTCCATCTTCGTCTAGGTCTTCCCAATGGTCTCTTCCCCTTGTATTTGTCAGGTTCTAGACCAGACATGTCAGACTTGCAGCCCGATTCATGATTATGTGCGGCCCGCAGACCTTTTAATGAACCAACAAACGATGTGGCCCAATTCGTCTTTTTATAAACATTGTAGGAATACAACATTTGAGATTATGACATTTGGAAATTGGTCATTATCTGGTGAAATCTAACAAGTGAGGTTGGTGTACCAAATTTTACTCATTACTCATCAAAGATCGATTCCTAAAAATGTTTGAGTTCACGCACCAAAAATATGTTCAATATTTGTAAACACACAAAATATGTGCTTTCACCGTTGTAAAGGAACAAACACCCGAGCGATCACATTTACCGGTACGAATTTGTCATCTATTTTGAACGTAGCTCCAACAACACATCTAAAGCCACTCACACACTTGATGCAAATATAAAGTTTCAAATTTTTGGTAAAAAAATAGAATAAGTATTAACATTTTAGGTAATCTTAATTTTATTTTGTTTTGATAAGGATTTTGAAATTGAAATTTTTCCATTTAAGATGGTGACAGTATTGAACTTTCTGAAATGTGGCCCCCTCATTATTTTCAATGTTAATGTGGCCCTTATGGTCAAACGAGTTGGACACCCCTGTTCTAGAATCTCCCATTTGCGTTGCATGTCCTGCTCAACGTAATCTATGAGACTTGATTATCCTAAAAATGTCTTGTGAAGAGTACAGGGTATGTAACTCATCATTATGCAATACAAACATATTTATTGTGCTTAAAATTGGTAACCTTAGACTGTTTTATTATTTTAACCTAAAAGGTATTGATAATATATTTTAAAAGTGACAGCTTGAAAGTAGATCTAGTAGATTGTTTTAGATCAGATATGTTATTAGTAAAAAAATGGGATGTGTGCTATAGATACGAACATATTATCGAGACAAACTTAGCCTAAATTTAATACAATATCAAACTTAATGTTTGGTCAAGTTAGTTTGAGCAATGTTGTAAGCAAAGAGATAATTATTGTATATTTTTAGTTACTAATCAACGAAGTATGATGATCACACAGCGAATACAAATTAGGGAAGAAAATTTACAGATTACTTCGAACAACATACCTATCATTTGACAAGGTTAATGAGTTGAATTATTCAGTGGCGTATTCTGAGAAAAATTAATAGGTATGCTGTACTCTAAAAGTTGTAGGGGAGATTTGGGGGCTGAGGACCCTCAACCACCGTTGCCCAAGAACGTCAAGGGATTATTTCAAGGGAAATATTTGAAGATGTGTGCCTATATAACAGTGGTTCTTGAAAATTTATTAACCGTATGTTAGCCTAGGAAATTTTGAGCTCCCCCACCCCTATATTCTCTATTCTTTTATTTATCCATAACGACGATTACCATCCACTCAAAACGTAATAACAATAACTCCTATGGTGTCAGCCCGCATTCAGGCTATACCTACCGAGTGGCTACCAAACTGTTTGGCGAATTAGTGCCAACTCTTGCGGATAGAGGGTGTCATGTGGTCAACACAACAATATCTCCATCCATTAAGCTCGACTTTCTATACCGGAGCCACTACTACTACTCGAGTAGCTCCTTATTTATCCACCCTAGGCTGAATCTAACCCGTTCCAGACCCACTGCTTCCCAGATAATCTGGACGCGCCGGGAATCAAACCCGGGAGCTCTGGGTTCGCAGCCAGAACCTCTGACCACTAGACCACAAAGGCGGTCCTCAAATTGTGATGATGTCTGCATGGTTAGAAATTTAAGTGAATATTAATGTCGGGACTAAGAGTGGTATGGGCACATTTCCGAATTCATAAGAGAGACAGAGCCTATTCAATTAGCCTGTAATTAAAAGCACAAAGTTAGCAATTCTCAGAGCAAACAATCATAATAATAGTAAAATAAAGTGATACATCGATCAAGCGTCCATCAGATCTTGATGAGAGGGAATCAGGTGGATTGTCCAACTCACGTTGAAATTAAAACTATTTCTTAGAGCCTACCTTATCTCACACAATGCTGCTTGGAAACAAACGAGTCTCCCAACTTGAGAATTTATGCTCCAGAAGTTATTTAGATGCGTAAATTCTAACATAGGGGAGATCATCTCGGACTATTAAAACTCTATCGCTACGTCATTGGTTTATTTCTAAAGGGGGAGAGGGGTAAACAGGATATTTGACCCCCCCCCCTCTTTCCCCAACACCACAAATAATGTTAATAGAAATTTAAATATTATTAAGTATAACTAAAATATTTAGCATTGAAGATGTGTCGAATATATATGCTATATTTTAAGACCAGGCCTCAGACTTGAACCTAATATTCAAAAGGTTTACCGCTACACACAAAATTAACAATTGAAAAAACATACAAATAATAGCTTCGATACCATTTGCATTATTTAAATCGCTTGATTACTATAAAACTATTCCAAATTATTTATAAAAGCATTTAATATTCATAAATATTCTCGGCCTTCAGGGCTTAGCAGGCTGTGCAACCCCAAACTCGCTCTCTCCTTCAAAATTTAATTCTTGCTACAGCCTTGATTGAATGCCTCCCCCAAAGTAAATGGCTGGGTGCGCCACTGATTAAGTAAATTATATTAAAATATATTTTATTTTACCTTTTACTTCTAAATCATCTTGAAATGCTGAAATCACACTCCTGACTTTTGGGATTCTTTGATGTATAATTATATAAAATCACAATAACTAATAAGTCGTTAATGTAAAACAAAAACTAAAAGAACATTATTAAAACTCCACATATCCTTTCTACTAAAGAAAAACAAGAATTACCGTCAACTACGGTTAAAATAACCTCGTCACTCCCCCTCCCCCCTTACCTACTCCATCAGTGCTTAAATGCCTAAATTTTAAAGAGTGGTTGAATGTGTTTGCCGAATATATGATAATACTATGTGACTAGAATACCTAAACATAACTCAATGTATTTAATTAGTGTATAATTTAAAGCTTGTTACATATACTATTATTTTACAATTAATTTTTTATATATTTTATGTAATTTTACTTAAACTATACTAAATTAGATTAATAAATAAACATTGTGACCTTGAATCATTTTCAATAGTTGGTACAATGCTTATGTTGCTTCACATGAACAGCATGACCTGGGGTGTAAAAACCCGAGCTCATTGGCCAATGGCCAATTACTTTTGGGCGAGCGGAAAGAAATGTGTTGCAACCCCCTAGACATTGGGCAAGGTCATTAGAACCTCCCTAGCTTGCCTTGCGGTTTTCAAGCAGCAGGCCCTGGGTTTCCTATTGTGTTAAGTAGAGCCTTTTGGAATAAGAATGACTTAAAACACAGTATTCTTGGAATATGAACCAATATTAGTTTGAAAATTAATAATTAATTACATGTATATTTATTAACAATTTAAACATTAGTATTTACACAGTTCGCACAGACGGCATTGAATTAAACAAAAAACTAGTCTATATCACCATTAGTATGTGGCGTAGGACTAGCATACCCAGAGAATACGCCACTGGAATTATTTAGGAACATTATTTTAAGTAGCAATAACGATAATATATTGGAAATTAGGAAAAGAATACTGTCGGGAAATGCATGAGATTACTCGATCACTAAATTGTTGACATCTCACCTGCTTTCAAGGAATGTAAAACTCAGAATATACAAATTAATAATTTTACCAGTTGTTATCTATGGGTGAGAAATGTAGTCTCTTAGCTTACATGACGACAAAATACATTAGGATGTACGAAAACAAGGTGCTTAGGAAGATATTTGGTCCAAGAAGGAATGAGGCTACTGGGGAGTGAAGGGGGCTACATCGTGATGAATTATATATGTTGACATTGTTAGGATGATCAAGTATCGTAGATTACAGTGGGCAAGACATACAGCGTGAACGGGAGATTCTAGAACCTGGTCCAGGGTACTGACTGACAAACACAATGGGAATAGACCACTGGGAGGACCTAGACGCAGATGGGAAGAAAACATTAGAATGGACCTGAAATATATAGGGTGTAGTGAGGTGGAACGGATAGTACTAGCTCAAGATAGGAATAGATGGCGTACTTTTGTAAGTACGGCAATGAACTTTTGAGTTCCTAATGCTATAAATTAGATAAGGTAGGTAAGTAAGTAATCAACGACTCGCTTCGGTGACCTTGTGGTCTAATGCCCTACTCTCGCATTAGACTAGACTGCTGATAACGGGGAGATTGTGGTTTGAGATGTATTGAGTTTTTTTCAAAATGGTTTTCCACTTTCCCTCTATGCAAATGCTGTTACACTTCCATTAAATATATCCTTCCTAACCCCTACAACCTTTAGCTTAATTAGTACATAGGCGTATAGCCCAAACGGGTAGTAAGACGTGGTGCTAAAAAAAATGTAATCAACGAAGGTTAGAGTTTTTAAGATGGTGGAAAGCAGACAAATATATTTATTACTATTGTACTTCCACGAATGCGTACAACGTAACTTGTACTTTCACTCTCTGTTCACAGACGTGTTTCTTAGATGAAACGTTTATATTTTGTGACAAGTATTTATATGACTTCCTGATTTGGTCTTATAATGTTGTTACTACTGTTTCTAGATTTTTGGCTACATTTTGGGCGCAGTCCATGCCTACGATGCTTACATCAACTATCATCATATCCGCGGACATCATTGAAGTGAAGATACTTGTGATGGTTCCGTACAATTCGACATATTATTTACTCGTGAACACGTGTAATATAAACTATATAGTAATCAACTGAGGATAAAGAGAACCTACATGCCCACGAGTGGATGGAGATGAATAATATAACTAAAATATAATCGTGGTTTGAGGTTAGGTTTGAAACGTATAACAATCAATTTTTGCTATCATAGTTGCCAAAATTTAACTTTATTATTATTATTTTTTACTGGGAGTGAAACTATCTGTCAAAAGTGACAGGTGTAAAAGATGTGGTGTAACGTAGGATGGATTATGAAAGTTTTTCTAGCACGTGGTGATGCATCCTAGCATCCAGTACTATCACTGTGAACAGTTAAAAACCAAAGTTGATATTTTTACTCACATGAAACAGTCAATTCATACACAGGGGATGTACACTAGATTCACTCATATATCTTAAAATGGAACGCAACAGGTCAAGCGTTTACACAAACTAGATTGGATACAAAACCTGTTGGGAGCTCTGGCCTGCGCATTAGCGGCACATGGCACTTTTAACAATACTTCGTTACGTGCATATTTATATAAATGATCAAATATAACAGGGTATTAATTTGTAAACAATTTATGTTAAGCTGAATTATCTAATGACGTGTGTGAATGAATTCTATTTATTCCAGACTTATCTAAAAAAAAGTTTACTATATATTATTTCCCATGATGAACGTGTTTGATGTTTTTGTTTAAATTTTTTCAATCTCTGCAAATAAAATGGAATAAGTAAGCTTTTACAGGAAGCATAAAATTAATATTTAATTATCACCAAACTTGAATGAAACAAAACATCTTGGCACAGTGGCGCACTTAGGTGAAGGAAGGAAGGAAGGAAGGAAGGAAGGAAGCAAGGAAGGAAGGAAGAGGGTGCAAATATGATAATTCTACCCCCATCTGACCCAAAAACCCAAGCTTGAACATAATTTTAATAAAAACCCTTAAATATAATATGAGGAATTAAAGTACTGAGCACTAAAGATGTATAGGTTATATTTTAAGGTTGGAAGTGTAGGGCCGAGGAAAGAGCAGAAAAACTGTAACATTTAATTTGCCAAATTTTTCCGCGATTATGAAATATCGTAGGGGTATTAGGTATTTCTTATAATGTAGTTCAAATATATTTCTGTGTGTCTATCTAAAGAGATTAGACAAAATATTATTTATTAATTCATTAAATTCATGGAAAAGTTAGTATTTTAACTTTGTTCATGGGATACATTTTTTCTGCTATTGACACATGGGATTTTAGCGCTAATAAAGGTTTTTTTTTCTTTCAAATTCTTCTATTAAAATCATTATGAATTAGTTCACTGATGCCCTGCCAGGAGCTATACTATCGCCTAAGAGTAAGGATGATTCACACGTCCCACCCCACCAATCAGAGGTCCACTTTCCCTTGGCGGCAATTTGTTTCAAGTAGTCCCGTTACATACACCCATGTACTACCCCAGTCATCCTCAACACTCCTCCCGACCATTCGGGACATCTAAAACGATGACAACACCTCATTTGGGCATACCACACAGCCAATGACGACCCCTCCTTTTCTCCTTACCCCTCTCCCTCCATATTTCTGGGCTAAACTCTCCTCCTTCCCTTCCTCTCTCCTAATCTGTCAAACTCTCCTGAGCCATTCACCTATCCCCCTCTTCCCCCTACTCCCTGGCCATAACCTCCCCCATTCCCCTTCTTTATCACATATTCCAATCCACCTCCTGAGCTATTCACTAACCCCATCTTTCTTTCATCCTTATTATCAGGATAATACTCTCCGATACTGGGAGGGTTAAAGCAATAATGTGTACACCGTTTTCAGATTGACCTAGACATGCTTTGTGGAACTATAGGGACTAAGGTTGAATAAATAGTCTGCCTTCTTTAAATACATGTATTCTTAAGATTAACATACATACAGTGAAGATAGGCTCATCTCTAGTACATTTAGTTTTTTATCATACGACATTAACAAAGAAGATATGTCCGAGAATATATTGTTTCATACGCAGGTCAGCCTACGCTTCACCATTTGATGAATTTGCATGAGTCTTCTCCCAATTAGGTCAGACCTTACCATCTGTATTCCTAACCAAAGTTTTTACTGGGCAGACGACGGACTCTCCCCACACGATCAAGCATGAGGATATCAGGTTCCTCCTCATCATCGCCATCTTCTTACTCTCCTTCTAATAAACACACGATATATATTTGATCCTCTAGAGTTTGAATAAACCCTTAACTCAATCGTGTTCCATGAGCTCAACTCAATCCAAAGCTTTGCAAAACGCATCCTCGTCTATCACGTCCTACTCGGACTCAATCTACTTGCAAAGGGTCTCAGTTCTGTCCCTTTACCTCAGCCTGTATACGGGGAAGGTCTCCGAGCAGCCCTCCATGTATTAGCTAAGCTACCACATGCCCGGATTTTAACAGCCCAGCCAGTGCGTGTCGGAATCTCACGTCTACAAATATGCCTTCTTATCCTCCGCGATTAGTACGTATGTCCCTGTCGGTTAACTCAATCTCAGACATGCCCTTCAACAGGTAGCCCAATTGTATGAATATACTGAATATTATGAAACTCTTCATCCGCACTCACATTTATCAGCTTGGGATGGAGAGGATCCTGGGGAAATTTACCAGTTAAGTGTTACCCCTTCTCTATAAGATGTTTATCGCATCAATCCATAAATTATGTGTAAAGTCAAAACCTATCCATTTGACATTCACACAACACGTGTGACGATATTATCAACGAGATACACATCTGAACGTGATGTTTTCTCAAGATACTCTCCCTTGGTAGATTTACTTATCATATCGTCGAGTATAAAGGTCCCGGGATTCTTATTGACAACTTTACGTATCTTGAACAGTTTCACGAACTAGTTTGTGGTATACCCTTTTGCGAAAACACCTTTATGTTTACTGATACGAACGATATCACCAACATTAAACTTATTTGATGTAGGATCAATCGCGTTCGTGTTAAGATAGACTGTACGTGAAAGTCTGTCATCCTTAACGTCTATAATATTCATATTCATGGTTGAGTATACCACTCGATTATACTCATAGAGTAAATAATAGATCATATCAATTCATCGATACGAATCTTTGGCGGCAAATCTAGTCCACATTATGTTGAGCTTTCAATTGAATCGTTCCTCTACACTGGCCTTGACTTTGCTGAACATAGAAAAAAGATTGTCCTTCTTCCTATCATTGAGAGCTTTGAAATCGACGTTTTAAGACAATGTTCTATTATTCATCTGTAGATGATGTACTGTGGGGAGACCGTTTGCAGTCACGCGGTGAAGGGTGTGTGACATAGCCGCAGTAACATTCTGCCTTGTCTTAGCCTTGACGGATGCAGCTCAAATTAGCTCATTCAACCCTCGTACGCTAAGATGTCTTCTGGCGAACCATTGTCTGGCAGGACTATGAGTCAACGTGCAATCTTCCACTTGACAAGGTAAATTATTATGATGTAAATCTGGATGTAATTAAAATTTTATAGGATGATTCCAGTCTCGCTTGATTCTTCAATGATCTAAACAATCTCGTTGTCATGATCTGAATGATCTGCCCCTGTCGATGCGTGTAAGAGCCATAATAGATCGACCAATTCGTTAGGATCATCTCAATTGGTGAACTCGTCCTCATCATGAGACATAGGTTCGATGATGAGTAAATGATTTGATCCTGTGCTTGACTTGAAATGACCAGGGTCACACAGGGTCACACAGGTTGAAAGAAACCAGTATACCACTGAAAATTAAGGTCCCAGCCCTCTTATCAAACAGGATGTGTATCCTCGAGCTCGGTCCTGTTACTATCGTACGTACACCATCAGGGCCATGTGGTAGATTTTCTCACTATGATGCAAGTCTTCGAAATGCCGCCCCTTAAATGCCTTTTCTTTAAAATAAAGATAGAATAAAGATTTGTAGGTAACAGAACATAATAAATAGATAACAAATATCTGTCAAATTGACAGCTAGCAGCCGTTTTGACATATGCCTTTCTTTAACTTGTTATTGTATTGTCTCCACTTAAACGTATATGAATTTGGTAAAAATAGAGCAATAAATAGCGAACGTAAAAGTAGGCAAATGCAAATATTTCCTAAGCAACTCTCTCTATCACACACAGAACGCAAAAGTAGCCTAATATTACTTAAATAACTATCTATCACACACAGGCACACGTTCCGCACCTGAAATATACCCAGTCTATGCAAATGCTACTTTTTAATTCAAGTCCCTATTATCACAACATAATTGTTTTCAATGATAATAAGTAATTACAATTGCTGTAAAAAATGCTCTTACCTGATCTACTTTTTAAACACAAAAACTGAATTAGTATAAATTAAAAAATATTATACTGATACAGATATATTATATATCTGATTTACTGATCTAAACACAGCACAGCCACTTGCCACTTCTCGAGACAAACTAATATTAAAATCAAATATTGTCAATAATTGTAAGCTCAAAGCAAAGCTATCAACACGTAACACGTGCAAATTGTCTTTTGTGATAATTGCCTCCTCAGTTTTTAGGAAAGGCCGCGCGGTATATTACAAACAAAAATAATATATTCACGCTGTCAGATCAAAAGTCTTTCACCGAGCGCTCGCCAACGATGCACCTGCATCAGAAACCGAAATCAAAGGGTACCGAAAGCGTTTAGGCAGAGGCGTGCGATAAATCATAAATAGTATACATCAATATCGGAGTAACATAGACCAATATAGAAAAGTATTGCGTAAAGATTATTAATTATAGAATGGTTCAAATTGTATTTTGATTTCGCTGCGTATGCCACTCCCTTATGGTGCCGCCTGATGCGGCCGCCTCTGTATCATAGCACGGCACGGCCCTGTACACAATAAGTTTTATCAGAGTGAGCTTGAGGCGTGCCAAGATAGGACTCTAATAAGTAGTAATTTGTTTTGCTTCCTCTAAAGTGAGTCTTCCTCCTCCTTAACAATCTAACGATTAGTTTCACCACCATAATCGACACCGCCTCGTTTAATCGTTCCGTGATAGGCTTGAAGGTTTCCCTAGCGATGATATTCCTCTCGTGTCGTGCACTGTTTATACTTCAGTTAAATGATCTTACTCACTTTGATGATATCCTAGTCGACCTTCATTGACAAGATGCAGGATACAAATGTATAAAAAGTACAGAGGTATGGAAAATATGGTGGTCTGAAAGGTTTAAGGCTCAATATGAAGACACTACCGTTAAAGATCAAGGCAATATGAGAGACAATCCCCGCTTTCATGAAGTAATATTCAGGCCGATTCGTAAGTGTTAATATGAAATATATCAAATTCATTCTGAGAGGTTTTGATTCCAAGTATATTTACCAGAAACTCCCTTTAGTGAGCGAATCATATATATGCTTTTAGATACTGCATCCAAATCTGGCTTTGGTTGACCGATGATGCGGATGGGGACAGCTTGCACATTGAAATAAAGATTGTAATCTATAATATTGATATACATAAGACTTCTCTAGACAAAATCATGTGAATAGGTTTATATCGTCTGCTGTGATGCGAGAGAATCCTTTAGCTTCTTGAACCTCGTATCTAAAGAATTTAGCTTTCTGTAAGCTTTCCCAATCCAGCCCTCCTGCAGGATGCCTTCTCTAATCCCTGACAAAAGAATTTACACGTCTAGCAATCATATCCCTGGTAACGTTGATAGCCAGTATCTCCTCGTTACTGTATCTCGAATACATACTATCTACGTAAGTATTGTTATAGGAATCTTTCATATTGACAAGTTCCTCAACGTTGATGACTCATTTTGATCTCACACCGCTACGTCCGTGAGATGTTTGAGTCAGAAACTCTTCCAGTTACCTACCCGGTGTGTACTTGTAGAGATTATGTGTATATTTCGATATGAATGACATTATATCATATCACGTAGTGAGTATACGCACTTATCAATCACCTATACTATAGGAATCTTGCTCACTGCGGTATCGTCCCTTATCTCAGGTTCATATAGTCCATCTTGAAAACGTTAATAAGGTTGGCGTTATCTCTCAGCATCTGCTTAGGGATGTGAGATTATGTCTGACACGGATAGAAACCTTATGTCTACCCAAACTGAAATAAGTATGTAGGTTATAATGTGTATAGCAAGCAATTTTGTCAACAATAAACACAGAGTCAGATTTCCCCTCGGATGGTGGGACACCTCCCTATGGTTTGAATAAGAGAAATAGTTCAAGCCTTCGATGAGCGAGAGGACCTGTGATAAACTTTGATACTTGGTCTGGTACAACTATTTAGAGTAGGCGTACATGTTCTTGAAGCGTAAGCTGCTGGGTTCCTCCAGCAGACTGGTCATAACATTAGTTTTCCCGCAAATCGAAGATCTACATAATATGATACAGAAATCAAATGGACTTTTCAAAGTGAAAACTCGTCTGCCGTGTCAGGATTTGTTAACCACTTGTTTGGGAAAAAAACACCTCTTGCGAGGCTTCTTTAGCCCATCATGGCCGTGACCTTCAAGCGTAGCCACGCACATTGCATGCGCAACGTGCAATTTAAAGACCAACAACCTCGTTTCTGCCATCGATCCCTGCCCTGTCATCATCGGACCTCTGGGAACCCTCCCCTCCCCCAGCTTGGTCAGACTTCCATCGGTGGGAGGAGTTGGTTCCTCCTTTAGTGTGTACTAGACCAGTGGTTCTTAACCAGTGGTCCGCGAGAGCCTCGTAAGTGGTCCATGAGTCAAAGTGCCCACCCAATAACAAACAAAATTTGAGATACAACTGGCCTATCTCGTGGATATTTTCTCCCATTTTAATCACCTAAATTTGCCGTTACAGGGTTCTAGAAATGAAAAGGTGTAAGGTGTCGCCAACATTTTTGTGTTTGAAGACCAACTTTGCGCATTTATGTGCAAAATTGATTTGTGGATTGACAAAGTTCAAGAGAAATTTATTCAGATTTCCAACGTTGAAAGCCCTTGCCGATGATAAAAACTACGCTACCGTCACAGATGAGGTTCTACATAAAGTGTTGTGTCACTTACAAATAATAAAGGACGAATTCAAACGTTATTTTCCAGAATATGGCAAAAATGAAACTAATTCAAAATCCTTTCAGTGTCAAGCCCAAGGACCTTCCTGATGAAATCCAAGAAGAGATGATCGAACTTCAAAACGATGGTAGCTTCAGGGACTAGTTTGAATCCGGTGTAAACATGGAAGAGTTGTGTAAGAAGGCGATATCTTATCCAAATATTCGGCGAGCCACCTTAAGGTATCTGATGGTGTTTACGACAACCTTTTTGTGTGAACATGGATTCTCTACTTTAATTTTAATCAAAACCAAGTAACGAAATCGGCTGGACGCAAGCAATTACATTAGATTAGCTTTGAGCAAGAGTATAACCCCAAGAATTTCTCAATTGGTGAAACAAATTCAAGCTCAAAAATCACACTGAAAATCTTAAGAAATACAGTGAGTTAATTTTACTTTTTATTTTATCTAACATTCTAACATGTTTTTCAAACATATTTTCTTATGAAAAAAGTATTGTAAAAATTTGTGATTTTTAGTAATATTAATATAATAATAATAATAATAATAATAATATTTTAACTTAGTTGCTTGAAGTTCCTAGGCTAGGGGAAGGATGTTGATCGGGGGTAGGAATGGGGGAAGAGAGTTATCAGCACTTTATTCAATTTTCAACTGAGGGATCCGCAACCACCTTAAGGTTGGGAACCACTGTACTAGACTAGTACGTCAGGGAGTTAAGATACAACCTAGGGTTCACCCTTAATATGGCCTTCACATTGATTTATTTCTCTACTCTGAGTCAAAACTTGACCACAGGAATCACTCTGAAGAGGGCTTTGACCTATGCCACCCCGCTTTGGCCTTCGAAGGAGGTCTGGCACCTAGCCTTAGATATCACCCTAAGGAGGGCATTCAGCCTAAGTTACCCGGTGGGGACCTCATTTGGGTGGCCTGACCAGCTTTCTCGTAAATTATAGCTACCAACCGCTTAGTGCGTGGTGAGTAGTGGGAGCTCCATTTCCCCATTCACTCCCACACAGAGACATTGACGGAGATTTAACCACTCTTCGGGTAAGCCCTCCAGACGTTACCTGGGGGCCACCCTAAGGAGGCAGGCACTCTGCCAGGATTACTGGATGAGTAACATCTCCCAATAAGAGAGGGAAAGCCTCTTGTCTCGTCTGAGTCAGGCCAGTCACCTTGCGGATGAGCACATCTCAAAC